>PVIU01015484.1:0-48124 GCA_004026605.1 Ondatra zibethicus
GAGGGGAAAAGGGGAGGGGGAGTGGGGAAGCAGGAGGGAAATGGGAGGAGCGGAGGAGGTGGAAATTTTGAATGGTACTATTTATAATGCAATAATAAAAAATTAAATGTGGAAAAAAATTATTTCCATTGCTACTGTACTTTTGTTACTGTTATGAATTATAATGAAGTAATTTTAAAGAGGGAGGTTTGTCAGGTTGTGGTCCATAGGTTGGGAATCACTGCCCCGAAGGTTCCACAATCCTGCACAACAGCTCCAGCTGGGGACCAAGTGTTCAAACGCATTAGTCTGGGGGAGACATTTCACATCTAAAAGGTGAGAAACTTGTTAACCAAATTTGGAGGAGGAACCTAAGATAGGCAGGGTCCTTCTCAGGGTGTTGTCTTTAAGGCAGAGCATCCCATACAAAACCGCTTGCCAGGCGCAGCCATGGAAAGCTGCTGAGAGCAATGCTGGCTCAGACATAGAAGGAACAAAAGGAACATGATGCCCTACTACCCAGTGATGATTTTAAATTGTACTTTTAATGAGAAACCTGAATTTAAAGCTTGTAATACATGTATACACTTGTATACATGTAGTACCCTAGACTTTGCAAAGCACATTCATAGGAGGTATGGTGTTTCGAATAAAAATGGCCCTATACACTCATATATTTGAATGCTCAGTCACCAGGTAACGGCACTATTTGAAAGGATTAGGAGGTGTGGTCTTGGAGGAAGTGTGTCACTTTGAGGTTTCAAAAACCCATGCCAAATCCACTGTCTGTCTGTCTGTCTCTCTGTCTCTCTCTCTCTCTCTCTCTCTCTCTCTCTCCTCTCTTTTTTACTTTCTCTCTTTGCCAAGTAATCAGGATGTTGCTCTCAGCTCCTGCTCCAGCACCTGCCTGCCACCATTCTCCTGACCATGATAATAGACTAAACCTCTGAAAATGCAAGCAAGCCATCCAATTGAATGATTTCTTTTAGAGGAGTTGCCTTGGTCATGGTGTCTCTTCATGGCTACAGAACAGTGACTAAGACAGGAGGTATATCAGTCTTACTTGCTCTCCACTCATGTGGACAGTATACAAGTAGGTATTTGATGGATGTGCAGGCAGGGTGGGCACATTTTTAAAAAACTTACCTGATCTTTTATTGCACACTTGAAACTAGTGTACCTCGTGTCTCTTGGAGTTCTCTACTTTGTCAGCAGAACAGTCTGAATGGAAGCTATTAGTTTTTAAGAGGCAATGAACTCCTGGGAGTTGACTGTCAAGTTGAAAGGAAGGGTACAGAGAAATTCCAAAAGGAAAGTGCAGAGTTTATCTAATTATTCTTTATCAATAAAAACATCAGGAGTCAGATATCAGGTTAAGAGCTTGAAAGATCAGAGCAGCCACCAATGACCTCCTGTCTCTTCCATTCCTCCGTCCAAAAAGGGCTGAGATCCTCTCTCGACACCACCTTACTACTTCCTCTCTCCTATCTGTCCTCAGTCCTCCAAAACCTCTATGGTTAATTTTGATCAGCAAGTGGCTAGCTCCACCCTCTGACTCCAAGTAAGCATTGTTCTCAGAATAAAATTAAAATATCACACAACAGAAAAACTACAGTGTGATTAGTAGGTGTATGAGATTTGCAGAAGGCAACACACAGCAGGAGGAGAACAGATCCTAAGTACCAAAGGTTTTTCCAAGTCAAAGCAGATGTGAAGAACATCAATTCGAGCAGGGCCATGGAGGAAGAAGCAGCACCTTTGAGACTGCAGGACTCTGATACCAACAAGGCCTGGGTCTACATTCCAACACAAGTGACTTCTAAAGCCATGTAGTAAAACAGGGGCAGTGGGAGGCAGGAACAACAAGGAATTTGTATTTGGGACTTGTTTTATCTTTCTTTCTTTTTCCCCTTTGCCTCTTCTTAGCAATTTTGTTCAGAGACCTGTGTAGTACGGATATTAATCATTTGAGTATTATATATATTATGGGTTTGCTTTCACTCACCATTTTTTCTTTAACACTTATTTAAGGCAAAGTAAATGACTTAATAGTTTATATCTACCAATCTTCATTTCCTTCCTTTCTGGCATCCCAATGTACCTTTTTTAAAAATATGAACTATCCCTCCTACTCAAAATTATACAAATGTTCTAAATTTTTCATTTTATTTTTTGAAAATTTTTTTGCATTATTTCCCCTTTTTATATTTGTATCTATATATAAACCGTGTGTGTGTGTGTGTATGTGTGTGTGTGTGTGTGTGTGTGTGTGTGTGGTGTCTGTGGTCTGTATCTGTGTGTGCACGCACACGCATGTGCCTGGTGTCAGAAACAGCATAACTTTATTTTATCTGAGAGGACTTTACAGAAGAGCAGAAGAGGGCTCTTATAGAAGAAGATATGTACTTCCTCTCCACCTGCCACATTTTACTTCCGGTAGACTGCTATTTTTCCACATATCAAACTGGCAAAACTTTAGAAGATTGAGAATAGGCAGAAGCCGAAGAAGGTGTGGAGCACGTTAGGCTCTGCTCGGTGCTGGAAGAGGGTGAAGTTGCTGTCAGCTCTTTGTAAAGTTATCTAGAAGATCTCTTAAGATCTTTACATCACCTTGCAGAGAAATCTCATTAGCAAATTACCTGTCTGAAAGAATTATGATGTGTGCTAAAATGCTCATTATAGTATTGAATATAGTGATTTTTTTTAATATTAAAAACAAATTCCATCAATAAAAGCCCATATAGGAAAATTATGATGTGTCTATACTATAAAATATTATGAAGCTATTAGCAAGGAATGAATTGTGGGCACATATTTACCTAGAAGAATATGCATGATATAAAATTTAAAATAAAAAGAAAAGATTAAATACATATGACCCTGTTCTCAAGATGTGCTAACTTTTGCATTGTAAGAAAGTTTCTTGGGAATCTTGTTTGTGTTGAATTTTTTTCTGTTTGTAGTCAGAAGGAAATGATGGCAGTGATATTTTATAAGAATCCATCAATTTGTCCTTTTAGCAATAAGATAATCTGATATACAAACATGCCAAACAATTTTATCATGTAATTATGTATTTCCTAAGACCTAGACTAAGCCAGAGGAAATTTGAGTTTTATTTTAAATTATATATCTTAGTTATGTCACTATGTTTCTAAAATCTCTTCTAACCCATTTTGAAGGAAAAAAAATAAAATACTCCAAATGTCCCTGAAATAAAAACATCACAGGATATAAGTGTCTCTCCAATGTTTACATTTCCTAAAGACAAAAATTGCAGGGTCGTAAGTTCGTGTCTCGGTTTCAGGACAATCGTTTTCTGGTCTAAGGAAGATTCGGTGTGTACTGCCACTCTTAGGAAACAGGAACCATAGCTGCCCCAAATCACAGCCGAGTTTATCTCACAAAACACATCCAAAGGAAGAGGGCCGATCTCAAGGTTCATGCTTTCAACCTGCATGGTTCAGGACCAACCTGCATACTGAGCAAATGCAGACCGTCTAGGCACTCACCACATGGGCAGAACCGGTCCCTAGAAACAGGAGTCTACTGCAGTGATTCCACTGAATCTCATATATAGATTATAGTCTGTGAACCATTGGTGAGGTCTGTAAATAAGGTCAAGCTACCTGTGAGAGGCCACATAAGCAGTGGCGGCAAGAAGCCTCTGTCATAGGAAAATCCTATTAGCGTGACATCTTGCCACACAGCTGTCAGGACATGTAAGTTTCAAAAGTGTTTGCAAAACTAGAGTTGGGTTTTTTGTTTGTTTTCTCTTTTTTTTTTCATTTTTGAAGCCAATATACAGTATTTTTGTCACAGTGACATCAGCCTTGTCATAAAATGTATGACTTTGAACCTTGATATCTGGTTATCACCTGTCCCTCCCCCATTCGTGTCCTCATATAGATTGTGCCTAACCTACAGACATTATGAATATGCTTTCTTCCAAAGGCATTGTTTTTTGAATTCTCTGCAAGTGAAGCTGGCAAACATATCTTAATTGTTTCATCTCCTCACCTCTTTTCTAACAAATGGCTATGTGACTTATTTAGAAGGTAAAAGAAAAATGTATTAACATCAGACCGTCCATATCTGAATGCCTTAAATAATGTTACAACTAACAGAGAGAGTAAGACCAAATAGAGAGGCAACTTCAGAGAAAGCTGGAGTCGGAGTGAATGGCATGTGTGGTATTTCTCCCTCCCCTTTAAGGCAGTAAAGTACCAGATGTCATACAACAAAGTTCAAGGGGACCATGCAGCCCGGTGGGCATAGCCAGCATGCTTAGCTTGTGCTTTTGAAAAGGAACCACTTGGCACCATTAACTCCATATGTTATATTTATGACTTCTTTTCTCAGCCTGTATTTGATTTATTTAAACATTTTTCATGCTTGTCCTTGATATTAAAAGAGAACGTATACATGGATAATATGTTTGCTCAGATGCTCATTAGAGGGTTTGTCATATAATAGGTTGGTTAGTAAATATTTGATAATGGTGCTAGCTGGTAGCTTTCAATGGGTGGTTGCAATGGGAAAAACCAACTCAAGTTCATCTTCTTTGAATGAAATAGGTAATATACACAATGGCTTTGTTTTCTAACAGAGACAGCCAGGGAGCAATCAGAGTGGGGAAGAAAATCTGGCCTATGGCTATAATCATGCAGTGGCCCTAAGTCAGAGAAGCTAAACTAAGACCTTTGTTCAGGTTCAAGGTACACGACTCAGAGATGAAAATCACTCAAAGGCTTATCGGTTTCACCCGTTCTCCCTTTTACTAGTCTATTTCCTGGACATCTGTGGGAGTCTCCACATGAACCTGGCACTCCACTGGCTTCTCTGAGCTCTCCCCTTTTGTCTCTGTCACTGGACTCATCTTCCTCCCCAGCCCCACCTGGTGCTTAGTTTGTCTCTCAGCAGCTGTGAGCCCTGGGCTCCATCTCAGAGAGACCAATCATAATCATGGCTTGGGCTGTTGCCTGTAATATGGTGATGCCTGAGCCTTTATTTCCAGCCCTGGCTTCTTACCTTCGCCTCAGTCCCATATGTCCAGTTGGCTGCTGGGCATTTCGATATGGAGCCTGTGTGCCAACTTCTCTAAAATGGTTCATCCTTTATCCCTCACATGACCTTTTCTCTACTTTCCCCTATCCTCATCCCATTTAAAGGAATCCAGTCGCTAAGCATCCATACCTCCTTCCTTGTCTTTCTGTCTTGGTTTAGCAACTCAAGTCTCACCACTCTTTTCACAGTCCCCTCCCTTGGTGCTCTCTCTCTCTCTCTCTCTCTCTCTCTCTCTCTCTCTCTCTCTCTTTATTTCTGCCTCTATCACTATAATCATTTGCTTCTTCCTCTGGTTCCAGTGTCTCTCTGTTTTAGTACACTGTGTGCTCAGTACCAGACTATCCCTCCTAAAGTGCTTGTCTGACATCCATTACACTGTTCTGCCATCTGAATGCTTTGGAGGTCTGTAACATCTCAAAAATCAAATCCAAACTCATGTGTCAGGCATCCAAGGTCCTCAGCAAGCTGGTTCTCGGCAGCTCTTTCCTTTCTCATCTTAACTCTTTTGTTGTTGTTGTTGCTTAGCTTCAAACAAATGTGATAGGAATCATTTCCTCAGTTCTAGTGTTGTCTAACAGTGGGATTGCCAGAGATCACAACGTTTGTCTTTTGCAAGGAACCTGAAGAAAAATTCAGAGACTACAAAGAAATAATGCTAATTGCCTTGTTTTGATCATTGTGTGTTATATACATGGATCAAATTATCACACAGTCCCCCATAAGTAGTAAAATACTGTCAGTTAAGTTTCAAAATGCAAATACCTGTCTAGTTAGTGTGTACCACGACATGCCCACACATCATTCACTTCATCCATACCCGCTCAGGACACAGCCCTTCATTCTGCATCCGCTGTCTGAACTGCCTCTACTCTCCATCCCTCCTTCTAAAGCTTCAGCTCTGTTGTGGACCAAACATACCCATAGGATCATCTCTCTCTTACAGTAACCCTCCTGGTCTAACTCTGCATCTTGAGGCATTTTTCTTTTCAGCTATATTATATGCCTTTCACGGGGCTTCATGAACAGAAAATGCCCTGCAAAGATTTATTTTTTTGATTAGACTTAGAGGTAATTCTGTTGTCTTCTTGATTCTCTTTTCAGGCAGCAACAAGGAAGGGAATTGGAAAGGGGAATGACAACTAGCCTAAGCTCCTCCCCAACCTCTACCTAACCTTCAAAGGAGAAGATGGTTGAGTGACTTTAACCCTCAACCACCAGTGTTTGAATAATGAGCATCTCTAAAAGGGAACTTGGGTTGGGTAGTAATGTGGGAAATAGACACTTGAAGAGAAAATTTTCTGACTTGCCAGTCTGCAGAAAATGCCTTTTAGGAGACTCTGCTATATATATTTTGTGTGTGTGTGTGTGTGTGTGTGTGTGTGTGTGTGTGTGTGTGTGTGTGTGACTCCATTATATATCTCTGTGTGTGTGAGTGTGTGTATGAGAGAGAGAGAGACTCCATTATATATCTGTGTGTGTGTGTGTGTATGAGAGAGAGAGAGACTCCATTATATCTCTGTGTGTGTGTGTGTGTGTGTGTGTGTGTGTGCGTATTATATATCTTGCCATAATGGGACATAAACATATTACCTCACATCCAGGAGAATGAGGCAGTAGCAGGCTTAGCAAGTATTCCTCAGATCTGGCAAATTCCATGCTTCTAAGTAATATCTGGAAGAATATGTTTTGAATTCATTTCTCAGTAGAATTTCTTTAACTTTTCAAGTATCAAAGAAAACATAATTATGCTTTAGATTATTTATGTAAGTTTCTGCATGGGCACATAATTAGAGTTATGCCAACCAGACATACTTTGGATTTCAAATATTTCTGTTGAACTGAAAGATATCTAAGGAGATATTAAACAGTTTGAGAAAATGATGAAACTAGAGATTACCCAGAAGGGCCTCTGTGTGTTCCATCTCCATCTGCCTCTTTAGATAAGTACACCTTGGATTGCATTTAAACCGCCTCTTACACTGTGTGTCCACATCTATCACAAGGAGGTCTGGGGTATACTCAGTGGTCAAGCACTATTGGCTTGGCATGCATAAAGCTTCTAGCACATGCCCTTCAAAATAGTTCCATCTTAGTTCCTTACTCACATCTTACACATCTTCCCTAATATTCATAAATTTCAGGAGCATCTTTAAAGAGGCCATTATTCAGCCTACCATCTCAATGAACTAGTATTACTAGGTATATATCCAGCCCGATATAGTTAAGTTTTTAGAGTAACAAGATATACCATGTGGATAACAATGGTTACCTTTTGGTAGCGGGATGATGGGAAATTTTCATTTTTATTATGATACTTTTGAAGCATTTTGCTCTTAATAAAAGGCTTGTGATTGTTATGTTTGTCTTTAGGGACAAAACAATAAGAATGAAAGGTGTGGGGGTGGGGATCTAGCAGCCTTAAAGAAACCAGCAATGCCCCAGTCGGGTCTCTCTATTCTCTACTCCATGGCATTAATTCCTATTCTCACTTTCACCCAGCACAGCTGCTCCCTTCATCTGTGTAATTTGTGTGGAAAACACATCAGGCAATTTCATCCAACTCTGATTTGCTTGGCTTCACAGTCCCTGCTGCTCCCTCTCTTGCGGGCTGCTTTTCTTAATTTCCTTCTTCAGAGACTGGAGAAGATTCCAGAAAGAAGGGAACAGGAGAATGGGAATTTTCGTCTCTGGCCTGGTTTCTGAGATCTTTTCCTCTTTGTTGCTGAATTTCCTGTCCCTCTCAGAACAGCAGCAACATCCCACTGCCGTCCAATCCAGGGCGAAGTTCCTTACTGTCTATGGAGGTTTGCCTTGGCTGCGCGGCTCCCGTTCACGTTCTTGGCTGATTCTATGGCAGTAGTTGGCTTTTTCAGGTACTTTGATGAGCAAGCTGGGAGAATGGCTATGAAGAAAGTTCATTCGCCCCCAAAGTCTCAGAGGTAATGTTTTCTCTTTTTATCCCAATATATTGCTAGAGTCCATTCACCAGAGCAAAACACGTGCCCTTCCTAGGAACTAGTCATCCACTTCTTTCTTTAACATCAGTTTCTTCACAAATGCTTTCAAAAGTCTAAAGATGCGGTATGTCAGATAACCAAGGCAGACATTTGTAATTGGGCAGGAATGGCGTTCCTGACTAGAGGAGACAGTATTGCCATAGAGTACAAATTTGTAAACTGGAAATTTTTTAGTTCTCTAAGCTTATCGAGCTGTGGTCACTCTTGTGTCGTGTCTACCTGTACATGCCAGTAAACATGTTTGTAGTTGTGTGGCAAAGGACATTTTCCATTGTTCTAGTGATATGACCAAGTGTTTTTATATGTATTGCAGTTGGGCATTTAATTAAGTCAGCTTTGCTTGGCTTGTTCCTCCGTGCACTAACTGTACTGTTTGACCATGGAGATAAACACAGCTGGTATGGAGATGAAGCTAGAATACTCTAGAAAAGTGTTAAAATGTGCCAACAAAATCTTCCTTGGGAGTTAGGGAGCTGGAGCAGCGGCAAAAGTGCTTTGCTGCCCAAGCGTGAGAACCTGAGTTCAGACCCCAACACCCTCCTAAAAGCCAGACGTGTCTGTGGTTTCAGGGCTGGGAGGCAGAAACAGGCAGATCCCAAGGGCTCACTTGATAGCCTGCTGAAGGTTCTCTGGCCAGCTAGTCTCTATCTGAAACCATGAATTCCAAGTTCAGTATGTGTTGGGAGCACAGCACAAAGGTCCTTGTACCCACTGATCTCTAAAGAAACCAGGAATGTTAAGCACACAGGATTATCTTTCCAATGGGAAAGATGAAAATCCTTTTCTTCATCCAGAAAGCTGAGAATTGGAAGTGATTAACAGCCTGGGTAATTTGCTGGCCCAGGCCATATCAAGCTCTTACAACCAAGACAAGATGGCTAGTAATCTAAATGATCCTGATAGCCAGAGGTTCCCCTAACTCCCACAACCAGGACAAAAGGTGACTAATAGCCCAATGTTCTCTATGCTATCTGTATGACAGAGTCCAGCACAGGCCCTTAGACCCTTAAACTAGTATATGTAGCCTATCTCTAGAACCCATCATCTTGGAGGGAATGACATATACCCTGAGTTGAGTTTCAACATAATTATGCTTCTTTATGCACTGGGGAATGTATTACACCAGGAAACTTTTTTTCCAGATTGTACTAGGCTTAAATACATTGGGAATAAACTGCATATCATTAGATTCCCTAAAGTCTGATCCAGGTTGGCAAACTGGGATTTACTTCCCTGTATGACACCTGCAGGGACTGCTACAAGTAAGGGATACTATCTCAAAAAATAGGTTGAGTAATACAGATAAAACTCAGAATTGACCTCTGGTCTCCACGCAGGCAAGCACAGCCCCCCCCCCCACACACACATACACACACACGGACTCCCCTAGGTGGATGAACTAAAGAAAACATACAGTGTAAGACTTCTCAGACTTCACATGGAAAGAACTCGCAAGGCATGGAGTGGGGCATTCTTGATAGAATGCAGACTCTACTTCATTAGGCTGAACTGGGAGCTGAGAGTCTACCCCTGAGTCCTAAGACTGCCACTCCTGTGCCTGTTTTATAAACTAACAAGGCTAAGACATAAGGACAAAAGTATCTTTCAGTTTCCCCAAGGTCACTACTGTCAGGAAACTGAGAAAAAAAATCCATAGCTTGGCCCTTGACTGGCTGTGGTCACAATGTCTTCTGATTTTAGTTAATGTCATGTAGTAAATAGATATTTGGTCTTCATCCCTGGTTCTTTTTTTAAAAGATTCTTTTATTTATATGTATATGTGATTGCCTATGTGAGTTTATGTGAACCACATTTTTAAATGACCACATGTTTAAATGACCATGGCCCCCATAGGCTAATATATTCGAATGCTTGGTTCCCAGTTGATAGAACTATTTGGGAAGGATTGGGAGAGGTGGTCTTGGAGGAGGTGTATCACTGACCACTGTCAGGCTGTGAGGTTTCAAAATCTCAGGTCGTTCCCAGTCAGTCTTCTGCCCCACCTGCACCCCTTTCCCTCTTGCTGGTAGATCAAATGTGAGCTCACACCTACTGCATCAAGACCATGCCTGCCTGCCTATCTGCTGCCATGTTCCCTGCCCAGATGTGAAATGGACTCACCCTCTGGATCACTGAGTCCAAATAAGCTCTTTTTGCTATAAGTTGCCTTGGTCATGGTATCTCTTCACAGCAACAGGAAAGTGAATGAGACAAATGTAGGTGCCTGCAGAGGCCAGAAAAGGGAACTGGATCCCTTGGACCTAGAGTTACAGTCAGTGGTGAGCTGCACATGGATGCTGGGGGCCAAACATGTGTCCTCTGCAGCAGCAGTAAGCACTCTTACTGCCGAGCTGAGCCACTGTCCCATTCCCATCCCTGGTTCTTGACCTCCATGGGGAACACATAAGCCGGAGGTTGAGTGTATCATCAACGGCTGATTATTTTATCAGCCATGCCTACATAGTGAAGTTTTCAAAGAAATCCCCAGTTGCTGGGGAGTTTCCACATCATTGCATACTTGGAAGAGCAGCTCAAAGGTAATGCAAAGACATAGAAATTCTGCAATCCCCACTGACTCTCCAGAATACCCCCCCCCCATTTCTTCTGTCTCAATGGTCCTAGATTGAATGCTTTATAATGTTGCTTGCTGAGCCTTGAATTACTATTCTAGCAAATAACTAAACCTGAGAAGGATGTCAAGGAATCCCTGATTATAACCGATCAGAAGTCTAAGAGACCCAGGAACTGCTACTGGTAAATGAAACAGCCGCAGGCTTGCAGAAGTGGGCCCTTAAACCATAAGGCCTGTGCTGACTCTGTGTAGTATCATCAGAACAGGATTGAATTGTGAGACCCTCAGTTGATGGCTACAGAACTGGAAAACTGGTTGGTGTGGGGAGAGAGGACCCACACATTTGATTCCACAAGTATTGTAAACAGTGGTTCAAGCACCAGGTTCCATTTTTGGTAACTTAAAGAGGATTTAATCTGGAAGAGGAATGCACACCCCCCCCCAGCCATTTAGTTGTTTAGTTTAGTCAGGGCTTTAACAAGCTCATAGATTTTACGATTCCTGAATGATACTATAGAGTCAGCATGAGTAGAAAGGGATCCCAACAATGCTGTTCATAAGAAGTATTCGGCCAACATCTCTATAATTGAATATTATGACTCCTTTATTTCTAAGGTCTGTTTCTAGTCAGTCTAACCTGTGAACTGTGCTTTTGCCAATCAGATAACCAACAGCACTAGGGAATAAAAGCCAAACTTTATGTTGGGGCTGGGATTAGGATACCTAAGATCACTCTGGTCTTTGGGAAATCACGACTTCCTGAGCATCAGCATCTTCTAACCTTCCACCCTACTCCCCACTCCCATAGGAATGAATTCCCATTCCAACCACTCCCCCGGCTTCTGGTACCCTCCACTCCATGTGTCTTTGGAATGGAGGTTGGTAATGATCTGATTATGGTTAACTGGTATACCATCACCTACTGTGAGGTGCTTTGTTTATATAAAGTAAGCATGAGTATTGTCAGAATTTAAATTTAAAGGTAGTTTGAGTATTTTGATAACAACCTTTAAATGAACCTTATTTATAGGCAAGGCTTTTAGTTTTGAGATTTAAAAAAACGTTTGCATATTAGTTTTGATATTAATTATTTGAACTTGGAGTTGCATAAACTAGGATTAAACTTTATTTGTAGTATGCTTTTAACAATCGCCGTTATCCTTTTGTTGCAGTTGGTTCCTGTTCTGAGGAAGAACAGCAGAAAGTGAATGGCAACTGAATGCCGCTATTAATCAGAAACGTACACAGCAGTTAATTTAATTTAAAAAACTAAAGAAATTTTCCACTATCCAATACACTGTAAAAATCAGTCTTCTCTTAGAGTTAGGAAAAAAAAACTAAATGAAATCCTTAGGACACAGGACAGAACTTCAGAAATTCTCATAAAGTCAAATCCCTGTGATGGAAATTGGTGACTTAAACATAGTAACTCTGAAACAATGTGTGGACTCTCCCTAGCCTGGGGCGCTTACTATCCACTTATGGCATGAGAATGTGCCTGCATCAGGTCCCACCAAGGTTAAAATGCAGAGCATGGAAAGGTTTCTTACCATATTAAGAAAAGCTCACGCAGGAGCTGAACTCATAAATTAGAACACCCTGAAAACCCGAAGCAAGAACACCTTAGCTGTATAATTGGACTGATTTGTGTGTTACACCTTAGCTGTGTGGCCCCAAACCACCCTCTAAGCTAGCCTCTCTCTGTTCAGGCTCTCTTCCTTAACTAAGATAGAATTGATGTGCCTTTGGGTGATTTAAATGATAGTATGGCTTTGAAGACTAAAGTATTCCCGGGAAAGGAGCAAGCCTCTCAAAGGAGCTCACACTTGTGGGAGAAAGCTTTCTGAGTATCCTAACCCTCTGTCCATGTCCCAGTGTCCACTCATACAATCCTTCTCTGAGCTTCTAGAAGAAATTTGCATCTTTTCCTGGGGATTCCATGTTCCCAGTTCAGATGAGAAGTTGCTCCTTAGTGGATCTTTATCTTGCTGTTTCTCAGCAAGACGCTGTCTCCACGAAGGCAGATTGACTTACATTCTGAGTGTCTCTGGATGTTGCATTTGCATCAGAGCTGGGTTGATTGACATGATTTGCTGACTTCCATCCCTGATAAAAATTCTCTGTATTGTCTGTCCAATATAGCTGTAAGCAAGAGACCACCCCCAAGGGTATAAGCTGTGCTTATAAATTGGTCTGATAACTCTCCTGATGCTGCCAGACACTCCAGAGCACAGGGCTGCAAACCAGGGATCCAGATGCACTGTTTCCAGTAATGTCAAGATCTCAGTGGTCTACAGCCCTTACCCTGTGCCTTTCAGCCCTAAATTGTCGCCCTGTAGCTTAGCTGACTCTGCACTAGTTTGGTTGTGTGGTCCAAACATGTGTATCAGTATGAGTTGCTTCAGATTTACCCAGCCAAAGGGGCTGCTGGTAGCAGGGCGGGGTGGAGGTGAAAATGCTAATTCTTATATAAATCTGAGGTCTGCTCCGATATCAGGCAATTTTGATTCCAAAGTCTAAGACAGTGCATGAATCTGACCATGGCTGTTTCTTAAGAGTGACCAGGCTATTGTCAAATAGATGAGGGTGGTGCCAGACTGTCCTGATCTTAACCACTACTTCCTGCCTGATCTCAAAACACACAGCTGGGTGGCTCACCGTAATTAATCCCCATTCTCTAGCAGGGGCTCTAATACTCCTTCCTAAGAATGACTTTTGAAAGGTGTACACCTGTCTTTCAAATGTGTGTACTCTACATTTGCATACAATGCACAGTGTTGCTGGAGACAGCCCTCTCCACTGACACCAGAAATCCACTCAGATCTTCAGCGAACTGAAAGGACAACAGGAAGGTAGGTGACCCCTGCTCAGACTGCATTTATGTGACTCTGATGGTTGGCCAGATCAGGGTTCCACTCCTACATCCCGGCATCCGGCATCCTGGAAATGAATGCTGTGACAATCAGCCAGTCTCATGGGCCTCAAAGAAACCCTTGGCGAATCTGACCTTTTCTATGCTATTTACCAGCTAGTCTAGGTTTCCTAACAAATTAACATTTGAATTGTGTATTTGGTACAGATTTATCGTTCCTAAGTAACAGAAACCAATTTCAACTACTTTAGACTAAAGCAAGTAATTATTTGCAGGGATCCAGGCCAGGCTCTGGAGACTTGGAAGTGGAATGGTACCTCCCAGATCTCTGCTCTTCTAAGCTTCCTTTTCAGTTTCCCCATAGCACAGTTCCAATCTGGGAGTTCGAGAAGAAAGAATCTAGTTTCTGCCTGTTCACATTTCAGTCATTTAAGGACAGGGGCAATTTCAGGGAACTCAAACCAGACCCTTGGCACTCAGCCCTGTGGGTAAGCTCTGTGGGCACGGCTCCAAACACATACCTGCCGTCGGAGCTTGACTTTGCTTTTATTAAAATAGCAGTCATGACCAAATGACAACTGAAGACACATGTAAGACGATTTACATGTTTTGGAGGCAGAAAACTAATCTTGAAAATAAAGCCTTTGACTCTGGACATGAATTCTCTGGATCCCTTACAGATATGTAAAAGGGGGATGAGGTGGTTGCCAACCATTCTTCTTTCTTTTCGCTGGTAACGTTGCAAGGGACCATGGTGACTTGGCTTTGGGCTAGGGTGCTTCTTGTGCCTTCATGAGAAGCAGCCATGGTGACTGAGATGTCATTTGAACTCGGCGCAACAGTAGTACATCCTGACACCAAGTACACAGGCATTGTCTGGTGTGTGCCCACACTCCCCTGAGCAAGGCAGAGATGACTGTCCGAACCTGAGGCTTAAGAAAGAGAATCAGAGGCGTCTTTGGGTGACAGAGAAGACTGAGAGCCACTGAACTGTGAGCCACTCCAGAGCCAGGCTTAACCTCTGTAGTCATCCAATGCAGATGTGAAAACGTTCCGCTCTGAAGGGCAAGTACAGTTCTTCCAGGAAGAGCTCATAAGCCAGCCTTCTCCTGCTCAGTACCTCTGAATTCCATGCTTGCCACAGTCACACGCATTCCTAAATCGTAGTCTGAGTGTGTGGAGATAAGCCTTCGGTGCATTTGCATCCCGCTGGTACAGATGGCATCCATCCCCATCCCCGCCTCGGCTCAGATCTCCCATGAGCGCTGTTATGCTGGTGAAGCCAGGGGCGGGGTGATTAAGTCAACTGCAGTTTAGCAAAATACAGTCACCAGACTAGAACATTCTTGAGAACTCATCATGTGGGGAGGGGGACCACTTGCTCTCCTTTGTTCTTTATGACCCTGAGATATGTTCTCTGACCTGCCACGCTATTTCCTAGCCAGGACATGGTCATCTCTTTAGAGTCAAGAAATAATCAGATGATAAAAATTAAGATTGCAATAGTTTTTGTAGATTTTAGTTTATGAGACAGGATCTCACCATTATATAGTCTGCCTGTAACTTGAGATAGAGTAGGCTGACCTTGAGCTTGCAGGGATTCTCCTGCTTCTACCCTCAAGTGTTGGAACAGCAGGTAATGCTACCACTTAGGCCAGATTTTAATATTAGGTCATCCATATTTGGTTGTTCAGGTCTTACTTTTGTAGGGTCTTTGGGTTTCACTGGTATTGTGTTGCTCCTTGTGGTATAGCTTGTGATCTTACCTTTTCTACTCATCTTTTCCTCTAATAGGTGTGGTTGGTGCTGTCTGAGATTCTGTTGAATAATCTCCTAGGTACTGGTAGATCAAAAGCTAAGATGGTTTTCCTAGTGGTACAGTCAGTGTCACAGTTCTAGTTACTCCATTGGTTATTCCTGTTCCTGGAGGTAGCTCAGTGCTCCTGTGTTTTGGTCTGCTCTCTTGGAGTTTGCTGTATCAAGCCTACTTTGGTCTAGGCTGCTGGCTTTGATCTGTTTCTGTAAATCTTGGTCTGGATCTCCTCTTGCAGATGTCCCTGGCTTGGAGTTAGACCTGTTCTGGTGGAGATCGCTGGCTCTGGATCTGGTCACTGGTTCAATCCTGATCTGCTCACGTCCTGGGACCGGGTTTGCTCCTGGCTTCTGCTCCTGGTGGAGCCCGTTCTCTCCTTGTCCTAGGTAACTGGTTCAGTCCCACTCCGGTTCCGGTGGAGGTCGCGAGCTCTGAGTCAGGTCGTTGGCTCAATCAGTGTCCCAGGACTGGGTTGGCTCCCAGGGCTGGATTTGCTCCTGGCTTCTGCTCCAGGTGGAGCTTGTTTCCTCGGCTCTCTCTGTCCTAGGAGTCTCGTTCAATTCCACTCCTGTGGGATTTGTTGCCCAAGATGGAGTTCCTTGCCTCCAGGCAACTTTGGCTTAGGTTACTAGCTTTGACCTGTATCTGGAAGTCCTAGGCTGGGTTCCCTCCTGCAGAAGTCCCTGGGTTGGAGTTGGGCCTGGAAAGGTTTCTGGTTCAGGTCTACCGCCTGGGAGGTTCTAGGCTCGGGTGTGCCCGAACCGGCAGGGGAACTGCTTGCTTCCTCAGAGGTCTCAGGCTCGCGCTGGGACCCACAAGGGTTACAAGTTCCTGCCTCTTCCCTTTGATGTCTCAAACCAATGCCCAAACCCACAGGGGACCTGGCTCAAGTCTACTCTCTCTGAGGTCCCAGATTAGTGCCTGGCCCCATCGAGATCTCTGGTTCCTGCTTATTTCCTCAGAGGACCCAGCCTCACTCAAGCCCAGGCTGACAGAGGTCCTGGCTCCAGCCTAGTTCCTGGGAGGTTCTAGACTCTTGCCCAGACCCGCAGTGGTGTTGGCCTACGTCCAGACCCTCAGCAGTCTCTGTCTCTGGCTCACTCGCTAAGTGGTTACTCCCTTGTACCTGTTCCGGTGGATCACTGGCTCTGGATCTGGTCTCTGGGTCAATCCTGATCGGCTCATGTCCTGGGACCTGGTTTGCTCCTGGCTTCTGCTCCTGGTGGAGCCCGTTCTCTCCCAGATTTTAATATTAGACTTCACCTGTTTGTAAGATATTGAACCAAGTATGTTGACAGAAGTTTCTGCCCTGCCTGATCCCACAGCCATTTTGTCCCATAGAAACACACGGAGGCTTATATTAATTATAAACTGCTCAGGCTTATTACTAACTAGCTCTTACAGCTTAAATTAACCCATAATTCTTATTTGTGTTTAGCCACATGGCTTGGTATCTTACTCAGTGAGGCATTCTCACCTTGCTTTCTTTGTGTCTGACTTTATTAGACTATGAAACAATCCACAAAAAATATGATTTGAATTTACACTTCATAGAAGATGTAATATTAAAATACTCAAAAAGATAGTGAATATATGCAAAATCATGTAAACTAAAGCTCAGAATTATTAATAAATGAAAATCAAAAACTACTAGAATAGTAAACATTAACATACTAACAATACCAAGTGTCATGATGGTGTAGAACATGACAGGAATACAAAATGGAACCTCACCTTTGAGCAGTTGTCAAAATCCTAAAACGCTCAACATTTTCTTATTAGGAGGTTTGGTGATTCTACTTTAGGTCTCTATCTAAGAGAAATGTTCAGACCAGCGTATCAGATATTTATACTAGCATCACTCATAATAGGCAAAAATGACAACCCCAAAGTCCAGAAGTAGCTTGAAGTACCGACAAAGGCTACAAACAACACTGCAAGCTACCATTTATAGGACAGTTTTTGAGAAGGCGAACCTATTGGGGCAGAAAGGACATGATCAGCTGCCGAGATGAGAATTGGGCTGGAGACTGAAGACTCCATGAGTGGCAAACTCATGATGGCAGAATAGTAACCGGATGCTTTTATCTAGCTTACTGACATGAACAGATAAATTGGGGGTATTTTGTTCAGAAATCTATCTAGGTGAATGTTATGGTGTATAATAAACTCAGGAGGCAGAAACATAAGGATTGTGAATTCAAAGCCAGGATGGGCTTAAAAGGAGACAACTATACTTCCCTTGCATCTAAGTTGTGACTGCATCTCTCTGCCTTTCCACTTCTCAGAATTCTCATCTGTTTTCCCCACCTATACTTCCTGCTTGGCGATTGGCCAATCAGCATTTTATTAAACCAATACAAGTGACAGATCTTTGCAATGTACAAGAGCCTTATCCCACAGCACAAGCATGTTACAAATGCACAAGATTCTGAAATGATGGAACCGCAGTCCAACAATACTGAATAGCGTGGTTTCTAGGGAAGTGGCTCAGAAGTAAGGTGCTTACCTCCCAGCTATTAGGATCTGAGTTTAGATGCTCAGGACTGTAAAGCCAAGCAAGATGGCACAAATCTGTAACCCCAGTACTTCACAGCAAGATGGGAGGCAGAGACAGGAGAGTTCTCTGAGGCTGGTAGCCAGCTACCCTGACTGGGGCAGAAGCAGACAACAAAGATACTAGACAAGGAGGAAACTGAGGACCAACACTATCGATGGTCCTCCAACTTCCATGGACTATAGAATCTACATTCAGCACTTACACATCTCCCTTCATCCATCCTTCCCTCCCTCCTCTTTCTGACACACACACAAACCCACACTCACTATCAAGTTCCAGGCAGTGAGAATTGCATCTGAGCTTCCTGTTGTATTTTCATAATCAGCACAAACCTAGCCTGTGATAAATATGTAAATAAGGGTTAAGTGAAAGAATTTATCTAGTTTCTAACTTCCTGCTCTCTCTGTAATGTCATGCTTCGTCTAAGACTACACCAAATAAACCAGTAACTTTATCAAAGCCAATCATATGTGATAGAAATAATTATAATCGGTGATCAGAGACTGCATGCAGACAGCTCCCAACCCCAGTTCAATGTACAATCTCTCAACTCTACAATGGCATGGATGCCTAAGCCTTTGATAGAAACCATAACTTGAAGTTTGACCATTTTCTAGACTATCAGTGTGAGTCGTTTATTTTTCTATGATGTTGTGTGGTAGTAGCAGTAACCCTCAGGTCCCAGGAGTCAACCACTGATGAGGGGATGAAAAACCAACACCCCTCTGCATACTGTTGTAAGCCTTGATATTTGGTGGAGTTAACTAACATTTCAGCTTGCAGTATTGTCAGCTTATAATGTCTCTTTCAGGCCAGGTCCTGGTTGTTCACCGAGGAACACCTGCATCCTCCCAGCCAGGGTCTACTGTTACATGTTTCTCGCAGAGGGAAATCACATGGGGAATATGGAAATCAGTCATCACAAATCCAAAATTAAGAGTCAGCATTTTGAGTGTCAGTATGAAGCTATTGGAAATATCAAAATAGAGTCATTAATTCTGGGGTGTTTTTCCCCTCAGAAAACAATATATAAAATGCAATGGCTCTAAAGCAAAAATTTTCCCATGTCCTCCTGTTAATATCTAGTTGAAATTTACTTTCTGCCAACCTCAACCGAAGTTGCTGAAAGGAAGGAGGAAGACAGATGACCCCCACAACAGAAATCATCCTTTCAGGGAAAAGTGTTTCAAATGTCCCCATTCATTCGGTCATAGCCTTGGGATTCAGGATCTAATGATTCATTCGTATCTTAAGACATCTCCAAAAATTACAATATACATCACAACCAAAGTCCCTTACAAACCCAACAGCCGCAAAGCCTTTTAATGTTACTGTTCAGAGAAATACCACCCAGGGATTGCTGGGGAAAGTGGTCGTATTGATGAAGAACAATGACTTACCCTAGCTTAGCAAATACACTTTGGAGTCAACTGCCAAGTAGTAGTTGTTCCTTCAGAGTTTATAAGCTGCCTAGTATTTGTCAAAGTATTTATCAAAGAAAGATGTACTATCCATATTTAACTGTGATTACTTAGTAAGGTGTATGAAGCAAATATATAGACGTCTGGCTCCGGAGACTGACATTATAGCTACTGGTCTGTAAATAGAGGTTCATTGGAGAGTCGACAATAGGCTTTTTAAAATGTTGTTTGGAGAACTACATAAGAGAAACCTTGTTTTTATAAACTTCATGATTGTATGAGCCAAATATAATATTTACACTCAAGATTGACACTCGC
Organism: Ondatra zibethicus; assembly: GCA_004026605.1. Lineage (NCBI taxonomy): Eukaryota > Metazoa > Chordata > Mammalia > Rodentia > Cricetidae > Ondatra > Ondatra zibethicus. Next base: position 19,620 of record PVIU01015484.1, read on the forward strand.
TTGTGGAAGGATCCCTTCTGGTTCTGATGAATATTGAACACCTGTATTCAAAAAATGGAAATATATGCAAGCGTCTTACAGTTTAAGAGGGTGTACAAGTCTTCATAGTTAATAGATCTGAGTTAAGAATGTAAATCTCACTTTCATTTTGGGATTACATTAGTTTACTTAGGCTTTAAATTATATGTAAACATGACTTTTATTTGTCTGGTTTTCTCTTTAATCATATTTTCTTCTACCTAAGCACAAATGCCCAGAACACGATTATGTATAACACTTGAGGCAAGTTATTCCGGCAATACTGCATTGGTTCTCCTGCCATTCTTCTTTGCCTTCTTTCTCCATTTCTACTACATAATTAATCATACCACTCACATTGTAGAGGTTGAATGAGCTGTTGGTCTTTCTTTTATATGGTTGCAACTTGAGCCTTACTTAAAGCTGCATTGGGAAATCAGGAAGGTATTAGACTAGACAGTAGAATTAGAATTTTGAGGTATCATTTTGATTTTGCAAACTAATTCTAAAATTGTAGCGTGAGTAATAAAAACCCAGAGACAGATATTGGGGTTCAAGCTGAAGATGAGTAAAGCAAAGTAGCCAACCACCAGAGAGTTCTTACCTCTGCCAAGGCTGGGAGATCCTGTCCTCAGAGTGACTGCAGGCTGAGACCCTGAGTCCTGTCTCCTCCCATTTTATGTTGCCCTCTAGTGCTGGGATTAAAGGTGTGTGCCACCACTGCCTGGCCTGTATGGCTGACTAGTGTGGCTAACTTTTCTCTCTGATCTTCAGACAAGTGTTATTTATTAAAACACAAATAAAATATCACCATATAAAATAGCTTGAGTGTGACTGCCATTGCCTTTCCTAGACAGGTGACATTTACATGAGATACCCTGTATAAAACAAAAGGCTCATAAAATATACACCTGTCTTAAGGAATTCACAAATCCACTTGGAGAGAGATCTGTCCATGATATAGACAGCAAAATAAGAAAATGCTGGATGATTCATTTTAAGTACAGGCAGACCTGTTGATTTGTACTGATGCCGACTTCCAGTAAAGAGTACTGCTGATGTTTCTCAGAGTGTGTTCCCAAGCATATCTGAGAAAACAGCTAGTTTTATGACACACATGAATATCTCAGAAAGTACATCCAAGAGTCTGTATCTAGAGGATCATTGGGTGTTCCTAGGAAGGACCTTGAGAAATAGATGTGAAGTGAGCAATGAGGTACAGCTTAGAGTCCCCATATCACAGTCATGAGGGGCTGCTAAAATGTACTGAGTCCCACCTCGTGCCTAAGAAATCAGAGGTTTTTGGATTGAAGCCCTGGATCACTGCACATTGACAGCAGGTTATTTTTATTTATGCACCGTAAGGTATGAAAATCACATCTACACAGATATGATCAAGATGGAAGGCAAACATGTCTCCCTTCTCAAATGGATACTAAGGTCATTGAGTTCAATCTCAGACTTTGACAACTTAAAAAAAAAATGTGCTCTAAGATTCCGTGCACAATGACAGCTACAAGGTTTACATTTGTAGGACTCAACAGAATGCGCAGCTGATGCTTATAATACTGTCATTCAGGATCCCATTATGCCATGCTAAGTGTACATTTACTAACAGCCATGATTCAAATGATAAAAGTTCCTTAATGTGCTCATAGGTGATTTTGTGTTCATTAAAAAGTCTATCTCAGATTCCACAGAATAAAGCAAGATAAAAATAATTATACGAGTGAGTTTCATTAACCATGACTGCATTGTCCTGAGTAGAATCTGCAGGTCCAAGATAGTCCCTAATGAAAAATTCCTATGTATTTTTCCTCAGGAAAAAAAAAATGGAAAACATTCTCTTAAGAGAAACAAAAAGGAAATTTTCTTTGTTAAATTCCTACTAAGACCCTAATCTATTATATAATTTCTTATTTAACACTCAAAATAATAAAGGATATGCGACAACTTGGAGTTATTTTCATAGACAATAAACTAAAGCTGAAAACCACTTAGATAAGTTTGTTAAAATCTTACATCTTTGCTGTTAAGGAGCAAAGCCTGAAGCTTAACCATCCCACTCTGTATTGGTCTGCCTGTTCATGCACAGTGCCTCTGAGCACAGCAAAATCTCTAGATGGTATCTCTAAAGCCAAGACACTCTCTCTGTCCAATTTTATAGACAACAGGCCCCTGCTGAGTGGCTTATGTTGACCTGGGAGCACCTGCCAACATCACCCTCCCAATGACTCCTGTAAACCCATAAACGGCATGGAGCAGTAAATTCTGGCTCTGCACTAACCAGCAGTCACAAAGTAACAAGCATACTGAGACTGTTTCCTTGGTTACAAAATGAAGAGTATCTACTTCCTGGAATGATCTCTCTCTCTCTCTCTCTCTCTCTCTCTCTCTCTCTCTCTCTCTCTCTCTCTCCCTCTCTCTCCCCCCCCCTCTCTTGTGTGCGTGTGTTTGTGTGGTGTATGTGTGTGTGCATAATAGTTGTCTCCTTTTTTAGCCCATCCTGGCCTTGAACTCACAATCCTTATGCTTCTGCCTCCTGAGTTTATTACACACGACCACATTCACCTAGATAGATTTCTGAACAAAATACCCCCAATTTATCTCTTCATGTCAGTGAGCTACATAAAGGCATCCAGTTACTATTCTGCCACCAGGAGTTTGCCACTCATGGAGTCTTCAATCTCATCTTGGCAGCTGATCATTTCCTTTCTGCCCCAATAGGTTCGCCTTCTCAAACACTGTCCTACAAATGGCGGCTTGCAGTGTTGTTTGTAGCCTTTGTCGGTACTTCAAGCTACTTCTGGACTTTGGGGTTGTCATTTTTGCCTATTATGAATGATGCTAGTATAAATATCTGATACACTGGTCTGAACATTTCTCTTAGATAGAGACCTAAAGTAGAATCGCCAAACCTCCTAATAAGAAAATGTTGAGCGTTTTAGGATTTTGACAAACTGCACAAAGATAAAGTATCATTTTGTATTCCTGTTATGTCTACACCATCAACACTAGGTATTGTTTATATGTTAATGTTTACTATTCTAGTAGTTTTTGATTTTCATTTATTAATAATTCTGAGCTTTAGTTTACATGATTTTGCATATATTCACTATCTTTTTGAGTATTTTAATATTACATCTTCTATGAAGCATAAATTCAAATTATTTTTTTGGGTTATTTTATAGCCTAATAAATGATTATCCTGAAAGATAATCTGTGTGCACCTCACTAAAACATCAGTTTTCTGTTTTGGTTTGTCAAGTGTTCTATACAAGTCAAGTTGGTTAATAATATTATTTAGGTTTTCTCTCTTCTGATTGCTTCTATCAATCATAAAAAAGTTTTAAATATTTGTTTGGTTTTGGAAGCCAGCAGAGTCCAGCTCTACTGACTTCCTGCCAATGTTCAGATCAGTTGCCTCAGTGAAGCAAAGGTAACAGAAAATTTCTAGTCTGAGAGGTTACGGAATGAACAAATTCACACACTTACAACTCCAGTCACAACTCTTTATTGTTCTGCTTTAATTCTAATTTTCTTGTCCTAATTGTCTATAATTTCTTAGCTCTAAGTTTATGTCTCAGTTCTAATTCCAATTCTAATTCCTTGTTACAAATCTCTCTTCCAATTCATTCTTGTTCTAATTCTACGTTCCTCTTTTCTTATTCATTTTCCTACATCTTTTATCCTTGTTCATTCTTGACTCTTCCAATCTTATTTCTTCTGCCATTACAATATATTCCCAATATATTCATTCATTAGCAACTTGTTAGTAATAAAAAAAAACTATGAGGCAAATTCTCAGGGACCCAGACATTCTTTGAAGATACATAGCAAAACATACCAGTAGCCAATCACTACTGCAGTTATGAGTAGGTTCCGACCATCTCTTAAAGAGGCTGCTACAGGTTACAAAGAGAAGAAACTAAACCAATGAGAGATCTAAGGAAGAGGCAATGAGTTTGTGTACTATTTTATACTTCTTAAAGTGTGATTAATATCTGGACATAGTTCACAGCCTCTTTTAGTCACCTGTATCTCAAGCCCTAAACAAAAGCAGTTAGTCTGCTGAACCTAAAATGTGCATTCACAACTGGTACAAAGTGTTAATTGCTATTTTGGGTCAGAGCAGGGAGCTGCTGGTAAAGGAAGCTTAGGGCAACATAGGTGCTATTGATCTCTTGAAGGACTATGATATAAAAAGGCCAGACATCTGCAATACCACCCTAGTTAGCTGTAAATCCTCTGAAGGGCTTAGATCCTACAAGGCCAGACTCCTACAATTTCATAAGCAAAATCTGTGAAAATTCCCTTTTTGATCTGTCCAGAATGGCCCATGTCTGGCCAACTTGGATAGAAAGCAGGATTCCAAGTTTTTCACTGTAACATGGAGAACATAGTGTAGAGAGAAGTCATCTTCCTGATCATCCCAGATCTATGTATGCCCAGTAGGTGGACTATTTTCATGAAATAAACACACAAGCAATAGGAATACACCCAAAGCAGTTCTTAGGGGAAATGAAGTGGTACAGGAGAGGGATTTCAGCACAGGCAACAAGTTTTCAGAGTCAGTGGTGCAGCAAGCCTCGCTAGACAGGGTTCCTCCATCTCAGAGTAATTTAGATGTCAATAGGTTGACATCTAAATTATCAATTGCTATAAGATGTAATCGTGTCATGACCCATAATAGCTCATGATATACCCTCCTGACAGTTTGCGACTGGGGAAATAATTCCCTAAGAAAGTACTTGCTTTGCCTTGAAGACAATCACTTTGCCTTGAGTTCAGTAACTGACACCCATGTTTGTTTGCTCTGTAAGAGAACTGGACTGGCTTATGCTTACAATTCCACTTTGGTGAGACAAAAATAGGTGGATTCCTGGGGCCTTTTAGTTAGTCATCATAGACTATTTGGTGAGTTCTAAACTAGTGAGAAACCATTTCAAAAGATACAGATTGATAGCCACATAGCTGCATAGATGATGATTATATAGATAGATGATGATGATGAAGTAGATAGACAGATAGATAGATAGATGATAGACAGACAGACAGACAGACAGACAGACAGACAGGATGACTGGCACCAAGGGGATAACACCTGGCCTTGTTCTTTGGCCTCCACATGCCTGCATATCATATACAAATATACATGTGCACATATATGTATTTAGACACATATAAACAGGCTTTGGTTTACCTGATTCTTTTCATTACAGAGGGTTGTAACATGTACTATATGTGATATCTTGCTAGAGAGCATATACATTCATAATATTTTAGACTCTCGCTAAAATTACCTTTTGAAAATTATAAAGCATCATTTTTGTCTCCAGAGTTTTCTGGACTTCCAGTCTGACCTCCCACAGCCTTTCTGTGCTTCCTGTCTGCCTGTTATATCTTCTGTCTTCCAGTCCCTTTGTATTGTTGAATTCAAATATATCAAATTACAGAGAGTGCAGTTGACTATGGTTTATGAACTCCAGTCTAGAAGTCACTGCTTTATTGACCAGACCATTTTGTTCATATCAGAATAACTTTCATGGTTATATCTAGTTCTTATTTCTGTAAGCCCCTCCAGCCACATGAGTGGCCTGGCTCCTCCCCTGAGGACCTCTGCCAGGTTCTACCCACGGGACACTCTAACTGCCCTAACTACTGAATCCTGCCCCACCCTACGGAGCAAAAAGTCCAATTTCTGGGCATAAGATCCCACCAACCTCTACCCTGAAAAGTTACACCCCCTTCCCAGAAAAATTCTATTCAGTTTGCTGCTCTTTTTCGCTTGAGGAGAGGCAGCCACCCTCCTGGGTTCCCCCCCCCCAATATATCTCTTGTGTGAGGTTAGCTGTGCAGTGTGATTTCGTGGTATTCTTTGACTCCCAGCTGCTAGGATACCTCTCCATCCAAACTGCAATGCTTACAGTTCACTATTGGCTATTTTTCTGAATTCTCATTTCTCTTTCCATTTTCTTCTTTCATGAAAAGTGAGTTTTGGGGAATGCTAGTTACTTTCTTTAAGGAACTTGTATTTGTATTTCTTAACTATTGTCTGTTTTAAATTTATGGTCTATTTCAAATTCTGATTTTTTTCTCAGCTAAAAATAGAAACTTTTCATTGTAGTATGGCTTCTTTTATATACTTTTTTTTTGCCTTTGTGACTTGTATGAATGTCCATGTTATAAGTTTCAAATTCAATAATAAAAGTTCATTTTTGTTTTTCTATTTTACTAAACTTTCTTTTTACTTAATCTTTGTGTCTTTTATATCATGCATCTTTATCTTATTTATTTCCTGTCCCTTCATATCCACCCTTTTCCCTTGCAACCTCCTCCCAAAATAAAATAAAATTTAAGAGAAAAGAAAAATAAAGGGAAAGGGGGGAAACCTTATCATGGAAGCTGTAGTGTGACACAGTGAGTCATGCAGTAAACCCTTTGTTCATACATCTTTACTTACTAGTTCTCATTGCAGAGTCATTGGTCTGGTTTGAGGCCTCTGGTTTCTGCTACTCTATTGATGCTGGGCCCTCACTGGGACTCCTCTTGACTATCCTGTTGTTGCCCTGTGTTACGGAGATCCTGCAGCTTTGGGTCTACAGGACCAGACCCTGCATGTGCTCCATCAGATCATAGATGGATGTTGGGGTGGGCCAACTCATAACCATGGTTCTGGGCCTGGGTAATTGCAGGGTTGGTCATCTTCACCACCTGCATTGTCCTGGTTAGTTTCCTCCTTGCAGAGATGAACAAGCGGTGGGGCCCTGTTCTCCTGTTTTCACGCCCTCAGGGTAGGCTCTCCCACACCTTTATCAGGGCCAGGCAGGTAACTGGACCACTCTCAGGAATACTACAGCTGGTGAAGGCAGGGACAGCTCTCCTGCTCTTATGACCTCAAGGCCAGCTCTCCCACCTGCCTCAGGTGACAAGGGGTGGGGGCATCTCTTCCCTATCCACACCACCATATGGTATATGAAAGATCTGGCCCTGCCCCCATCTGCCAAAAGTTCATTTTTTAACTTAAGAATTTATGTATTTTAAAGAAATTAAGGAGGATGGTGTGTGAGTTCAAGTATATGTACATACACATGTATGGATATGCTTACATATATGTGTAAATTTATGTTTATATAACCACATATATTTGGGTTTGGGTTTTTTCCTAGACAGGGTTTATCTGGGTAGCCCTGATATCCTGAAACTAGCCCTGCAGAGCAGACTGGTCTCAGTCTTAGAGATTCACCTGCCTCTGCCTCCGGAGTGCTGCCATTAAAGTATGCACTAGCATGCCTATCTATATATATTCACACTTCTAACGCTAACTAGTTCTTCATCTGAATTGCAGTAAACATGTGTGTTCGTTTTTTTAACTGAAAGGACTTCATATTTCCTATAATAAAGATCTATTGGCAATTAATTTTTTTCCATTGTTTATCTAAAAATGACTTTATTTGAGATTTAATTTTATGTGAGCACACAATACTGCACATGTTCTCTTATGACTGCTTTCATTGTGTCCCAAAGATTCTAACATGTCATACTTTCATTTTCATCCAGGTCTAGGAATTAAACTTATCTCCTTCTTTATTTCTTCCTTCACCTGGTTTTGGCTTAGTAGTGTGATGTTTAGCTCTGCATATTTTCTTTTCTTTTGTTGTTGACAGATGGCTTTAATCCACGGCTTTAATCATCTGCCAATCCATTGATAGAATGAGGGTTGTGATTTCAAATTTCCTGTATTTGTTGAGGTTTGCTTTGTGTGCTAATAGTGGTCTTTTTGGGAAAAGCTCCATGGGCTGCTTAAAGAACGTATCTTAAGAGCTTGCAGGGAATGTTCTACAGAGCATCTGCTAGGACCATTTTCATTTTTGGTGTCATTGTACTCCCAAATTTCTGTTTAGTTTTTTACCAGCTGCTCTGTCTATTGGTGAGACCAGGGTATTAAACCCCCACTATTACTGTGTTGGTGTCAGTCTGTGGGTTTACACCTACTAGTATTTCTTTTATGAAACTGGGCATTCCTCTGTTTTGTGCATAAGATTGTAACATTCTGTTGCTGGAGTTTTCCTTTCGTGAGTATAAAATAGAGATTCTCATCTCTTCTGGTTAGTGTTGGTATGAAGTTAATTTTAACAGCTATTAAAGTAGCTACACCTGCTTATTTCTTGGTTCCATCTGCTTGGGTACCTTTCACCCTTTTCTTGTCCATGCATTTACCCTAAGGTGGTGTCTACCTTTGCTGGTGAGGTGCGTTTCTTGGAGACAGCAAAAAAGATGTCTCCTGTCTTTTAATATGTTCTTTTGGGCTGTTGGGAGATGAGACCATTAAATATTAAGCATTATCACTGTATAATATGTATTTATTCTTGTCATTTTATTGGTTTCATGGTGTTCTATTAGACTTCATTTGATCCAGTATTCTGGAATTATTTATTTCTTCCTCCTGTGTGTTTAACCTGTTCAGACCTAAGTATCTTCTGGAGAGCTGTCTTGGTGGCCGTAAATTCTTCATCTGTTTTTATCATGGAAACTTATCCTTTGTCTTTCAATTATGACTGAGAGTTTTACTGGACATAGTAGGCTGGGCTGATATCTATGGTTTTTCATAACCTGTAGGACATTGGTCCAGTCCCTTATGACTTTCATGGTCTCCACTGAAAAATCTGTCATTCTGATAGGCTGGCCTTTGTATATGAGTTGATTTTTCTCTCTTGCTGATGTCAATATATTTCTTTGTTCCGTACCTATAGAGTTTTGACTGTTACATGACATGGGGTAGTCTGGTCATGTTTGGTGCTCTGTGTGCCTCTTGGATACTGATAGGCATTTCTTTCTTTAGACTAGGGGAATTTTGTTCTATGGTTTTGTTGAAAATACTTTGTATGTTTCTGACTTGGGTACTTCCCCCTTATCTATACTTATTATTCCTAGGTTTGGTCTTTTTATAGTGTCCCAGAGTTCTTGCATGTCCATGTCTTGGGATTTGGGGAGTAATCTGACCTTTCCTTTGATTGAGTGATCAAATTCCTTTAAATTGTCTTCAAACCTTGATATTTTGTCTCTCATTTCATTCAATCTATTGGTGAGGCTTTCTTCAGAATTTTTGGTTTGGATTTCAGAATTTCTCATTTCAACTTTTGCTTCACTTTGGCTTTTTTTCAGAGATTCTATCTCTTTATTAAATTCTCTTTTTATATCTTAAGCTGTTTCTTTAGCTCAACTATCTGTGTGTTCACCGTCTTCATTCTAGAATTTATTCATATCCCTTGGAGATTAATGTTCATGTTCATCGCTGCTTTGTTTTCCCCAAAATAATTGTCTTGTATGTCATCCAAGTCATTTTTGCCAGGGAATATCACTATATAAGTACTAATTTTTAAAATATTTTTAAAAGTACTTTTTTTAGTGGAGACTTGCTGGTTATGTCTGTGTTTTTGTGATTGGACTTGGGCATCTGTAGTTAGGTTGCTGATAATTGCTTCTTGGCATGAAAACCTTGTCTTTCTTCTGTTGAGTGGGTGTTTGAAGTTTTGTTTCCTGTTATCCTACTTCTCTGTGGTTAGCCAGCATGGGGTTGATGCTTCAGTCTTTGAACAACTCGGTACTGATGTTGAAATGGATTTTCAGAAGCAGTCCCAGCTCAGCTCAAGCGAAGGGGGTTTCTAAGCCTGGGAACAGGTCTTCAGTAGACAGGATTCTCACAGTCTCTCTTCAGGAATCAGGAAGTCATTCTTAGGATTTTTACCCAAGTAAAGATTGGTAGCAGGGTTGATAAGAGTCTGGAATTTCCTACCTAAAGTTGAGGTGAGCAGAAGGCAGGTATGTGTCTTCAAGTGAGGCTTAGAGGTAATTGGAGTTGACAGGGTGGGTCCCTGTCAAGAGACGGGAATAAGGACACTCTAGTGAGTGTGGGTTGGGTTAACAGCTTGAGTTAGGTCTTGAACCACTGTCTGTAGGAAGTTATACACAAAGGCAGGGACTGTGACAGCACCCTCAACTCAATTCTACTCTTCCTGCCAATTCCCCCATCCCTGCTGCAAACACTTCATTCCTCCTCTGTGCAGAAACCAGTCTCCCACCGCCACATCTGAGAACCATCCCTTTCCTGGGAAGGGCACCAGGGCCTCACAGCAGCTTCATCCACTCCTCTGGCTTGCCTAGGCAACAGGTATAGACAGAAGGACTTGTTCTATAGGTAATATTGAGCTCCCTTGCTAGGGTTGGGAACAAAGGTGCTCAGGCAAGTGTGTATAGCATTAGCCATGCAGGTTGGGCCTTCCTACCTAACTGGTATATGTGTAAAGAGGCATAGAAAGGCAGACAGAACAGGTCATCCTTTGGTAGGTACTAATTATTATATCCTCTTGTTGATCCTTAATGGACATATAATGGCCATCTTTGTTTCTTTCACAGCTTTTGGTTGAAAGTGCTTTGTCTGGCGTGAAGATTGGTACTCCTGCTCAATTTTGGTTTCCATTTAACTGATTTTTATTTTTAAACTCTGTACTTTCAGTCTATACATGTCTAGCAAATTTAAATTTTGACTAGCAAATTTAATCCACCTAATCCATGTTAATGCCTTCTTGTCATTTTGTTATTATCTACTTGTTTTCTATATTGTTTTCCTTTCTAATTTCTTGTTTGTTTGGGGGACGGGCTATTTTTCTGCCACGTTAAGATTTAATTCTCTTCATATTCTGGGAGGGAGTTGGCGGACACTCTTCTAAGTTGTGCCTAATCTCATGATGGCTGCTGTCACTCATTTGGTTTGAATATAGGATACCTTTAGTCATTTCTTGCAGGTTTGGTCTGATAGTTATGACCTCTCTCAGTTTCTTCTTATCCAGAAAAAGCTTTATTTTCTTTATTTCTAAAGGAAATATTGCTGGATACGGCATTGGTTGAAAGGTTCATTATTTTAGTATTTCGAATGCACAGCCCATTCTCTCCTGGCTTATAAGATTTCTGCTGAGAAATCTGAGAAACCAAATGAACATTTCTTACACGACAATGCTTTTGCCTTAATGCTGTTTTAGATTGTCCTCTTTGCCTTGTACCTTTGACATCTTGACTATAACATATTTTGGTGATGGTCTTATTTTGGCTGAATCCAGTTAGGTTCCTTTGAGCTTCTTGTTCATTTCCAGTCCTTAAAAATTTTGGAAGTTTTCAGCAATTATTTTTTATGAAGTGGGTTTTCAGTGTCTTTCATTTCCCCTAGAATTCCCATCTTGCAAGTATTTTCTCATTTAATTGTGTCATAAACTCTTCAAAATATTGATATGTCACTGATAGTCTGAATGAATCTGCAAAAGGCTGTTCTGCCTGTGTAGTAAGATCAGTAAATTCAGTGAGAAAGAGCCCACTGCTCTCCTTCTTTGTCTGTGGAACAAGTTCTGTGAATTTAAAGATTACCTTTCTGTACAAAGTGTAGTAGCAGCAGATAAACATTATGTAAGCTCACAGATGGAAGTTTGGACAGAAGTATTACATGCAAAGAATGGAAATTTGTGCTCAAAGAGAATCTGTATTCAAGTTACTGTCCTTTCTGTGAGAGAAATGTTTCAGTGTAGTTCACTTGCCACCGGCTAATTGCCTCTGGGAAATGGTATCATATCAAGAACCACTTTATGAGCTCATTGGGCATAAACAAGAGTAACTGTGGCATTTTGTTTTACAAGTTGTCTTCTATTTATGCCAGTCTTTGCACACTTGCAAATTTTTGATACTATGGTAGCCATCAGAAGCTAACAGGGAACTACAGCTAGGTGTTGTGTTATTTTTAATCATTTTGAAGTTTTGACTCATTTTTTTCTCTTCCCACTTCATGGTCCTTGCTAGTTTGTGTGACTTTTACAATTCTGCATATTAACAGGATGTAATGATTACATGGGTTTCAGTTTGAAGCAGAGACCAATACTTTTATGCAGACCCACAATTTATTGGTGAAGAATAACTCTAATTTCTTCCTAATGAGTAGATGCTTTCTGTTGTCACCTGATAAATCCATCAATTGAAGGTCAGCATTTCTGTATGATATGATTTTGATGCACAAGGCCTACCATGCCAGCTTTTGAAATAATAGAACTAAAGAAGCCATAGCTTATATCCTTAAATTATGTCAAGAAAGATAAGCTTCACTATTCAAACATCTGACTTAGAAAATTCTTAGTATACTTAAATGTTTTACAGAGAAGTTTTTGGTTAAAAAAAAGAAATACTGTCCAGGTGGTGATGGTGCACACCTTTAATCCCAGCACTCAGGAGACAGAGGCAGGTGGATCTCTGTGAGTAGGTCAGCCTGTTCTACAAAATAAGTTCCAGGACAACCAGTGCTGTTAAAGAGAAAACCTGCCTTGAAAAACAATATATATATTATATGTTATTGTAATATATATAATATTATATATATTAATGCTATATTAGACTCATGAAAAGAAATTATATTTTGAACATCTGCCAACATATGCTTTACTCTTGAACAAGTGCAACACACCTTCCTCACACTCAAGTCCACCACTCTCTTATTCATTAAGTTTAGTTTTCATCTCTTCATAGGCAAATGCTAAGACAAAGCACAACATGTTAATTAAACAGCTCCCAATAGTTCATAGGGGAAATCTTCTTTATCAACCAAGAGCACATCTGGATTGGTGCCAAACTCCAGGTTTGGTTTAATCTAATTGACTTGCATTTTGGTCTCAAACAGATAACCCTTGCAGGTAATAGCCTCCTCCTAAAATAGAGCTGCCTTTACCACTTTATGTTTTCTCTAAAAGCCTTAAAGTTCTCTGAAATCCACTCAGCATCTTAAAGTACTGAGTAGACAAAACACTGCATGCATTTTAAAAGTATAGTTCCGCGGCATAACTTGGTAAAGTATTTAACAGAGATATTTGTATTTGAATTTATTTCAAGATAAACTTGCAGCACACTATGTTAGACAGTTATACAGATTGGCTTTCAGTATTTGTAGGCTCTTCGTCTGTGCATTCATCTAAACTGGAATTGAAAAAATATTTGAGAAGATTATATCTTTACTAAACATGCACAGCTGTTTCCCCTTGTCATTATTCCCTAAAGCATGATAATTATTTATAAAATACATTCTCTCAGCTGTAAGTAATCCTGAGATGGTTTAACTATGTGGGAGGATGTGCATGGTTTATAAGCAAGTACTCTGACATATTATAGATGGGACTTGAGTCTCTACAGCGTTCATGTCTATTGGGGGGTACTAGTTTCAACTCTGATGGATATCAATGAACAACTGTATTTTCCATGCCATGCTCATATTCTCTGGCATTTTATTGTCATATATATATGGTTTTTAAGACAGGGTTTCTTTGTGTTGCTTTGGAGCCTGTCCTGGAACTAGCTCTTGTAGGCCTCAAACTCACAAAGATCTGCCTGCCTCTGCCTCCCGAGTGCTGGGGTTAAAGGTGTGCGCCGCCACTCCCCAGCCCTTTGTTATTGTTGTTAAAATATATCTCATATGTGAATATATAGTATGCATACTCTGCTATTTACCCGAAAGTTAAAGGTGCACTGAAGTTGATATTAACCCCATTGATCTATTCTTCACCACGAACTTTTAAACTTGACTTCTTAAACATCCAACGCCTCTTCTCTTTTCTTGCTCATTTTTAGGTGAGGAATCCTGGGAATCTTGCTCATGTTAGATAAGAACCTCACCACTGGACTACATTCCTAGTGCTCCAGTGCCTTCTCTTCTAATATTTCTTCATCTCTGTCAGCTCCTCAAGTTGATATGGCCGTTTACATAAAAGGTTGATGCGACACCCGGTTTAGAAATCCTGACTCCTGAACATTAATAGTATGTGGCATGCCCTCTGTGGCTTAACCCACACTCCTTTCAAAAGAACTGATGTGTGATTTCAGTCTCATTTTCAAATAAGCACATCTCAGTGTGACTGCTTGAGCCACAAATTTTGACATATTAAAGTCATTTGATGTGAGAATTATTCATAGTCTTTAAACTTCTAGTTTTTATAATTAAAATTCTTATTACCATGAATTATTCTGCTTTCATTGGAAACTTTAAATATGTCAGTCTTTGATATACCAGCAATTGTTAAGAACATGAAACTATTCTACCCAGACTAAGCTAGTTGGCTACCACATCAAACATCATGGAGTTTGTTCAACTTTAACTGAGATTCTGCCTGATACAAAAATGAGTTGTACACATAAGAAGTCCACACATGGCAGGGTGTAGCAGTGCATGCTTACATTTCCAACACCCGGGAGGGTGAGCAGAAAGATCACAAGCTCAAAGCCAATCTGAGCAATGGAGCAAATCCAGGCTAAACAAACAAACAAACAAACAAATTTCTAATTATGTATAAGTCATCTGTCTCTTCTCTCTCTTTCGTGTGTGTGTGTGTGTGTGTGTGTGTGTGTCTAGTCAGTGAGTTGGGCCTAAGAATAACTTGCAAATGAAAAGTCATGGGATTCCATGGAGTATTTAGTAGATTTTAGTAAAAGTCCTATGAGTATCTCATAGAGGTGATGGCATTAAAAGTAAAATCTTAAAAATAGTGAGAAGGATTAAAACAGTAGATGAGGCAATATATTCAAACCTCAGCGAATTCTATTAGACTATGGGGAGCCGGCTTAATCACTGCATTGTATTCGTCTGTCTTTCATAAAATTAGAGTTGATAAGATGTGCTTCTCAATGCCCAGCACTGGGCTAGAAGGAATACCTTTCGGAAATGGAGGGATGGATGGATGGATGGATGGATGGATGGATGGATGGATGGATGGATGGATGGATAGCAAAAGAAGAACAGTAGAAACATTTATTTATCCAAATGAAATAAACAAAACATGAAGAAGACTGTGTATTTGCCTTGGGAAATGGCTCAAAAACAATCTTATGACTAGAATATATCTAAAACTGATGTGGCTTTTGGATGTGGACCTCTAAATTGAGGTCATAAACATGTACAATTCTCTTAATTGTGGCTTTCACAGAAAGCCACAGTAAGGCAGCTACCACTCTGTGAGGCCATGTGCACTGCTGAACTTTAAGTATGGGAGAACAGGTTCTGTGAGTTGATCATGGCACCATGAAGAAGTGCTTCCTTCGATCTGCCCTGAAACCTGTTCTTGTGAGCATCAAGGAGTGGCTCCATTTTGAAGCAGGGTTGGCAGGGATGGTAAATTATTCTAGAACTAACCTTCTCAAGCCAGTCTTAATTCCTAAACTTGGTTCATCATCTAGTCATCCTACCTCTCTGTCCCTTTGGCCGCTTTAGTGACTGATTATTCCATTTTCTGTTTCTTTAACAAAATACACAAAGCTGGGCACTTTATAAAGAAAGATTTCTTTTAAAGCTCAGTTTTGGACACTGGATATCTAAGATGAAGCTGCCTGTGTTGACTCTTCCTCTCATGAAAGCCCTGCTTGTGTTATATTTTTATACTAACTTTCTGGGTCTGGCTCAGCTGCTGTTGCCATCCTCACTCCATCAATAAGGAAACTAAGGTTTAGAGAAGTGGGATGTCTTACCCAAAGCAAAATAACAAGACATAAAAGAACCAGAGCTTGAATCTTTGATTGTAACCCCTTAGTGAGGAGGAGGGGGAAGAGGAGGAGAAAGAAGAGCACTTGCCTATTGCAGATTATTCCTTACTGCGTGCCCATTGCAGATTATTCCTTACTGCGTGCCCATTGCAGATTATTCCTTACTGCATGCCCATGAATGACTGGACACAGAGCTAAGTACACTCCATGTTTCCATGATGAATTCTTGTGTGCAGAAGTCCAGAGACTCAAAACAGTTCAATGCTTTTGAGGGGCCACAGGCTGGTAAAGGGAAGGAGCCTCTCCTGAGCTCTTCTGATAAATCCCACAGCTCTATCCTCTTCCCAAATCCGCTGTTTTGCTCTTATTATATCAGGCAATGTTACCTTACAAAATCCAGAAGACAGCCATGTGTCATAACTAATAAAAAACTCAAAGATATCATTCGCAAGTAGGTATTAAAAATGAGGCCAACATTTCCAATAGGCTGTGGGCTGGGAAATTATGGTGTTAAAATGAGAAGGTCCTGAGCACATACCTTTCCTAGCACAGGAAAAAAAATTATTCAGTCCTATGACTAGTCAGGTTAAATCACTGTTTTGTTTCCTGGCAGCCTGAATTTATTCTTGGGATTAAACTGTTGCTTCTTGGGAGCAGAAAGGGGAGGAACAAGCTCTAAGATGTGCAGGTAACTGAGTAAACCAGAGTATTCTCTTGGCCTCTGAAGAGCTAAATTACTAGCTCAAAGGTGGTGCCCATTACATAACAGAACAGTGCAACTAAAGCTTTTCTTCAGAATCCCACTTCTGGGCCCACCTCCCCACTCCCACTCCACTGCAGTGATGTGAAAGTAGACTCTATTTATCATTCCTGAGCCTCTTAAAACTTGACGATTTCTTTTACCCTTTTGAGCAGGCACTCCCAGTCTCTCCCCTTTCATATTTAGCTTGTGTTCACAAACTTTTCTTTCAGCTGACATGCCCCACTGGGATCAATCTCAGCTGGTGAACTATGCTGTCATATGGTTGGGAACTGCAAATCCCAGCTCGAAGCACAACCATTAAGCATGCACACAAATTCAACAATGATCTGATTTGCTTCGTTACTATCTTATTTGAGGAGCCCACAACCTAAAACAACAGATTTATTTGACTTTTTTCTTTGGAAGTCAGTAAGTAGAATCCTTAGGCCCAAAAGCTCATAAAACTTGTTTCACCACCAGCCTCCATCTAAATATATGTGAGTGGCTCTTACTTTGGTTTGGGCTCCATAATATTATTGACATAGGTAAAAGTAGGACTTTGGATGGTCACACTGGGGCTAGGTTTTATCTGTGAATTTAGCAATCTAGTGACATATTTGGAATAGCAGCCCAGCCAAGGGACAAAGATAACAAAACAATAAGAATCCTAATGACTTCATCATCTGTCGCAGATTTGTCTTTTACACAAATAGTTCAGTTAAGCCATTGGTCAGGCTAGGGCACTGAACTGCCTGATAAAAGAGTCAGGGATTAGAAATCTCTTCTGATACCCAAGAGACTGCATGTTAACCAGAATGCGAGAGGATTTTGCCTCTTAAGGCTAAAGGAAAATGATTAAGGACAAGTAAGGTAAATTAACCGAGTATTTTAAAAGCACCTACTACACACTAGGCATTATTTTAGACAATGGTCTCTACCTAGGTGTGATAGGAAAGGCACAAACGAGCAAACTGTCAGGTGCCTGTGAGGGCTGTATGGAAGCCTAGCAGGGCAAGGAGATGCTAGAGGGAGGGAGATGGGAGAGGGAGGGAAGGGGGAGGGAGGGGGGAGGGAGGGCAGAGGGAGGGAGGAAAGAAGGAAGGAAGGAGAAAGAAAGGAGGAAGGAAGGAGAAAGAAAGGAGGAAGGAAGGAGAAAGAAGGAAGGGAGGAAGGAAGGAAGGTGAAGGAAGGAAAGAGAAAGAAGGAAGGAAGGAAGGTGAAGGAAGGAAGGAGAAAGAAGGAAAGGAGGAAGGAAGGAAGGGGAAGGAAGGAAGGAAGGAAGGAAGGAAGGAAGGAAGGAAGGAAGGAAGGGAAGGAAGAAATAAATCCTTGTTTAGATGGTGTAGTTCAGGAAGTCTTCTTCAAGTGGAGATTGATTATATGGATGAGTGAAGGAAGATTATGGGCTATACTTGAGACAATCTACTAGTAGTTTATTTTGTCTCATGGTTTAAAAAAGTCTGTGTGTGTGTGTGTGTGTGTGTGTGTGTGTGTGTGTGTGTGTGTGTGTGTGTGTGTGTGTGATGAGTACAAGTACCCACAGAGGCCAAAAGAGGTGATCCCCTGGAACTGTAGTTATAGGCAGCCTTGAGTCATCCCAAATGCATGCTGGGAACTGAGCTCAAATTCTCTAGTAGAGCTAACCCCATCCCTCCAGTATGTTGTCTCACAGTTTTGAAGGTTCTGGTCAATGATCAGTTGGCTGTGTCACTTTAGACCTTTAGAGGAAGTACATCACAATGACAGAGCATGATAGAGCAAAACCAGCCACCTCATCTTGACCCAGGGTATACCAACAGTCAAAAGTTCCCCATAAGTCTCCTCCTGTCTCTAATGACCCAAAGCCTTCTCCGTTCCATCTCTTACAGACTCTACCAGTTCTCTGTGGTGCCACCTTTGGGACCAAGCTTTTAGAGCATGGATCTTTGAGTGACATTCAGAATCCAAACAACAGCATTATACCCCTGACCTCCAAAGATCCATGTCTATCTCACAATGAGAAACACAGTCTCTCTCCAGTAGTCCCTAGAATCAACTCTTTCAGCCTTGCTCAGAAGTCTGAGATCCAAAGCAAAACCAGTTGCAAGCCCTGTGTAAACAAGCAGTGTTTTCTAGGAAGTTACCTTAACTGCTGCTAATGGTGGCCTGGGAAGCAACAGCCAAACAAAGCAAACAAAGCCTCTTCTCAGGTTTGTTTGTGGTCGTGTTGTTTGCTGAAGCTATAGGAAGCAAGCTAAATTAGTATTCCAGTCAGAAAGAATGATCAACACAGAGACCAGCACCTATGGTTTCTCCAGGCTACTGTGATGACTGAAGGAGATGATCCTGCATCCTGAGATTCCGAGCTTGGGCGAGATCATATGAATTTCAGTATAAGCCCCATGAGCAGCTGTATCATCGCACTGGTTAACCTTCCTTTTAGAGCTGAAGTCGGATGGGACTAGCATAAAAGCCCAAGCCTTTTAGACTCGGCTTCATGGACACCCCTTGGCCTGCCATCAAATAAATAGACATGTAAGGCTCCTGCTGATCATTTCTGAAGGCATGGGGCAAGAAAGATCAGAACTTAGGAAGGCTGGGCTGGTGGGCTATCAGTGATAAAGATTGTGTATCTGCATTTTTAGAAGAAGAAAATGGGATGGGAATGTAATGAGTAAAAATCAATGAGACAAAGAGTTGGTTCTTCGAGAAAATCAACAAAATAGACAAATCTTTATCCAAACTAACCAAAAGGTAGAGGGAGAATATGCAAATTAACAAAATCAGAAATGAAAAGGGGGTTATAACAACAGACACTAAGGAAATCCAGAGATCCATTAGGTCATATTTCAAAAACCTGTACTCCACAAAATTGGAAAAATTAAAGGAAATGGACAATATTCTGAATAAATATCACTTACCAAAATTAAATCAAGATGAGATAAGCAAATTAGATAGACCTATAACTGCTAAAGAAATAGAATCAGTCATCAAAAGTCTCCCAACCAAAAAAAGCCCAGGGGGGGTCAGATGGTTTTAGCACAGAATTCTACAAGACTTTCAAAGAAGAACTAATACCAATATTCCTCAAATTGTTCCACACAATAGAAACAGAAGGAACATTGCCAAAATCTTTTATGAGGTTATAATTACCCTGATACCCAAAGCCACAAAAAGACATTACTAAGAAAGAGAACTACAAACCAATTTTACTCATGAGCATTGATGCAAAAATACTCAGTAAAATACTGGCAAACCTAATCTAAGAACACATCAGAAAAGTCATCCACCATGATCAAAGCAGGGATAGTTCAACATACGAAAATTTGTCAATGTAATCCACCATATAAACAAACTGGAAAAAAAAACCACATGATCATCTCATTAGATGCTGAAAAAGCCTTTGACAAAATACAACATTCTTTTTCCTAGTGTGTGTGTGTGTGTGTGTGTGTGTGTGTGTGTGTGTGTGTGTGTGTGTGTGTGTGTTCAGGTACACTCATGTATGAGTGTCCATAGAAGCTAGAAGCAGATGGTAGCTGAGTTCCACTATTACTCTTCATCTTACTTTTTAAGACTTGGACTCTCACTAAACCTGGAGCCAGCTGTCCATTTAAGGTGGACTAGCTGTCTCTACACCCAGACCCTGAGCCTGGCACTAAAGTGTTAGGCTTATACACCACACTTGCTCTTAACAGCGGTGCTCAGGATCCAAACTCGGGTTCCAGTGAGCACACAGCAAGTGCTGTACCTACTGGGTCATCTCCCCAGCCTGACAAAGGGGGCAGCTGGTAGGGGAGCCAGTAACTGAGACAATAAAATCTTAAATCATAGAAACTTCTTGAACTTTAATCTTAAAGAAATGATTCATAGATACTTTATCTAAAAAATATAAATAATCTTTAAGGAAATGACATGTGAATGGATTGAGACAAACATTGAAAATAGAATTTGAATAGGCATAAGGGAGGGTGTTTCTCTTGAGGTGAATAAAACCCAAAGCAAGAAGACTGATATACAATAATGCTCACCAGCTCTGTTTAGATAAGCCTGCTAGAACAGGAAAATATAAGCTTGGGTGGATAGATGGGAACAGATTTTGGAGGATCTTGGTTTTGAGTCTAGAAATTTGAATTATATCCTATAGAGAACAAGCTTCACTGCTTCTGGAGAAAGAGATCGTATATGTATCCATATTATCATATGTAACACGCACACACACACAGCTTCACTGCTTCTGGAGAAAGAGATCGTATATGTATCCTTATTATAATATGTAACACACACACGCACATGCACACACACCTTTCTGTGACTGGCCTAAATGAATCAGAAGTAGCAGAGTCTCAAGACAGGGGCAGAAGCCTAAAGCTCACCCCAGGCAGTAGTTCAAATGTCTTATGTCAAGTGTTAAGTGAACGCAGTGTATAAAGAAGACACAAAAGGGTTTAAAAGTCACAACAACTTTTGCTTATGACCAAGATGGAGTCACAGAAATTAGGTCCAATTCTGCCTAAAACAACCCAAAATAAGTGACATGATGGTTTTCAGATATAAAACGCCAGGCATGGCTGGGTACCGCTCTCAGAGAAGTCAGCACTGTAGCTGCGCCAGCCACTGCTGAAGACGGTGTGCTAGAGAAACCCAGGGAGGGAGCCAGTGGACTCAGCACTCCTCTTGAGGCAAAGAAATCATGTTAATCCAGTGGTTCTGAACCTTTTCAATGCTGCGACCCTTTAATACAGTTCCTCATGTTATGGGGACCTCCAACCATAATATTATTTTGTTGCTACCTCAAAACTGTAATTTTGCTACTGTTATGAATCATAATAATATAATAATAATTATATCATAATCATCTAATATGCAGGATTTCTGATATATGACCCCCAAAGAGGTTGCAACTTACAGTATGAGAACCTTTGTCTAATATGAGGCAGCAAGAGCTCTGGAGGACACCACAGAGATCACAGCCCCAAGTCCTATGAACTGTGTGTGTGTCCTTAGCTAAGCACTCATGGGTGTATGTAAAGAAACTACCCAAGCCTGAAGAAAGAAACAACAAAAAGATAAGTGGAACAATCCCCCCATCTAGGGTATGAATAGTACAAGTTCCTAAAGACTGGAGTAAAAAGCTGTGCTCATGCACAGAGCAGGAGAAGACACAGATGGAGCTCCTACTATAGGGTGAGCCATAGAGCACATGCTCCTGTGGTAGAGCCTCACAAACAGCTCTGAAAGTCTGCAGCAATCCTTAGGAGAATGATGTGATATTAGATCCCCAAGAACTGGAGTTATAGGTGACTATGAGCTTCCATCTGAGTGCTGGGAATTGAACCCAGGTCCTCCGCAAGAGCAATTGATGCTCTTAACCACTGTGCCATCTCTAGAGGGGTCAGGACACCAGCAGCACATGGGCCACAGAATCAGCTAAGCAGGGTTCACAGGCCTCACAGAGACTGAAGCAGCATTCCGGAGCCTGCTTGGGTCTGCAGTAGGTCCTTGGCATACACGTTATGGTTGTTTAACTCAGGGTTTTTGTAGGATTCCTAACAATGGGAGTGGGGAGGTGTCTCTTTGGACCCTTTCCCTCCTACTGGGTTGCTTCATCCAACCTTGACATGAGGGTTTCTGCTTAGTCTTACTGCATTTTGTTATACCATGTTCCGTAGATATCCATAAGAGGTCTGCTCTTTTCTGAAGGGAAATAGAGGAACAGTGGATCTGGGAGAAAGGGGGAGTGTGTTTGGGGGGTGCTGGGAGGAGTGGAGGAAGAGGAAACTGCAGTTGGAATGTATTATATGAGAGAATAGTTAATAAAAAATGAATGAGGTAGTCCTTAAACATCTTCTATTATTTTAAAAACAAACTTCAGAGTATTTATAAGAATATAAAATACTTTTAGGGCCCAACAAAATACAATTCCTAGAATCTGACATCCAGCCAAATATTACTATACATACAAAAGAATTTGTAAACTATGATCAATAGTAAGGAGAAAAGGAAATCAGTGGAAATACTCACAAATGCCACTAACGTCCGAAGAGGTCAACAGGACTATTAACCCAGATTGTATAGCTGTGCTCAATATGTTCAAGAAGATAACTACAAGATTGAGCAAGTAAATCGAGGCATGGAGAGTGCCAGAAAGGAACAAACTTAAAATTAAAAAGATGAAAATGTCAATGCCTGAAATAGAACATACTGGATGAGAAGACCAGGGCAGAATTTAAGACTCCACCTGGAAGTGTAGGACTAGAAATGTTCAGAATGAAATTCACAGAAAAAAAACACTCCATGAAAGTGACCACATCTTCAGTGAGCTATGAAGAAACATAAGCATCCTGATGTAAAAGAAGCCAAGAAGCAGGGCCTTGGGTAGTTAAAATAGAGCAAATCTTTTAAAAAGAGTTTGAAACTTTATAAATTTCACTGAAATGTAAAGCCAAATATCTAAGACACACAATAAATCTAGAATACACACATGCACACACAAAAAAATTGAAAAAATCTCTAGTGTAAAACATAATCAAATTTGTTAAAATCAGGGATTAAGAAAAACAACTTTAAAAAAAAACTCCCAATACAAAGCTGAAAAAAATAAAGTTTTATTTTTCTTTCCCAAATTTCTAGATTTTATACAATACCTATCAAAATCTCAGCAAAATTTTTGTTAAGTTTTAAAGTTTTTATTTTTAAAATTATATCATTCCTCACTTCCCTTTCCTTCCTCCAGCCCTCCCACACACCCATCTTTACTCTTTCAGCCTCGTGGCAGATCTATCTTAACTTCTGGAGAATTCTCTGCATGGCTTCACCAGTGTCTGCCCCAGTCTGCAATCCCAGCAACAGTGAGCGAGGTCCCCTCTCCTCGCATTCCTGTCAGCATTGCTGTCTGTTGTTGCCTTGACTTTAGTCAAGTTTGGTAAGATGAAACCTCAGAGTAGATTTAATCTGCATTTTTCTAATTGCTAAGAACATTAAAAATTTCTAAAGATATTTCCTAGCCATTTTTATGTCTTTTAAGAATTCTCTGTTCAAATCCATAGCCTATTTTTCTGAATTGGGTCTTTTTTCTTAAGTCTTTGGGTTTTTTGTTTTGTTTGTTTTGTCTTGTTGTTTATGTGGTAGATGTTAATAGTGGGCAAAGATTCTCTCACACTCTAGACTTTCCTCTTCACTTGTTTCTTGTACTGTACAGAAACTTTTTAAGGTTTTTTTTTAAAAAAAAAATCTTGTTTTATATACCAATCCCAGTTCCCTTTCCCTCCCATTCCTAACTTTCTCCCCACTCCAGCCCCCATCCACTCCTCAGAGAGGGTGAGGCCTCCCTTGAGGAGTCAACAAAGTCTGTCACATCACTTGAGGCAGGACTAAGTCCCTCCCAACCCCGTCACTAGGCTGAGCAAAGTATCCTTCCCTACGAAATGGGCTCCAAAGTACCAATTCATGCACTAGGGACAAATTATGGTTCCACTTTAGTGACCCCACTGGGTTAGAAGGATGGCTCAGCTGTTAAAGGCTAGGCTCACAACCAAAAATATAAAAGAAACTTTTTAGTTTTATAAGGTCTCATGTGTCTACTGTTGGCCTTAACTCCTGGACAAATGGGCTCCTATTATAAAATCCTTTTCTACTGGGTACTGCCTAAGTTTTCTTATAACAATTTTGGCATTTCAGGTTTCATGTTGTGATCTTTGATTTATTTGGAGTTGATTTCTGTGCAGGATGGTAGATACATGTCTACTTTCATTCTTCCACATGTGGGCTTCCAGTTCTTCCAAGACCATAGTTGAAGAAACTGACTTTTTCCCTGATGTGAACTTTCTGGGTCTTTGTCAAGTATCAGATGGCTGTAATTATGTGTGCTCATGTCAGGATCTTCTATTTTGTTCCCTCAGTCCACATGTTGAACTTTGGGTCAATACCATGCTAGCCTGTGTGTTTGTGTGTCTGTGTGTCTTTTGCTATAGCTCTACAACATAGCTTCAAATCTTCTTTGATGATCCGTTCATTGTTATCCTTTGTGTTCAGGGTGCCTGGCGTGCTTTTACTTTCATATGAATTTTGGAATTTTTTTCAATCTCTATAAAGATTTGGGGATTTGGAGTGGGATTGAATTAAATCTGTAATTCATATAAAAATAAAAGAAAAACAAAAGTCAAATTTGGAAGAATGAAGTAGAAGGACTTAAAAATATCTGATACAAGGTTTATCATAAAATTAATCAATTCAAGTGGTGAGTATATGGAGATAAATTAGGGCACAGGTCTGGTGCGGAAGAACAATTCTATATCTGTCAATTATGTTTTAAATAAACACTGATTGGTCGGTAGCCAGGCAGGAAGTATAGGCGGGAAAAGCAGACAGGAAGTAGTACTGGGGCAATGAGAACGGGAGAATTCTGGGAAGAAGGAAGCCCATTCCTCCCAGTCCTGCCCAGACCACAGAAGAAGCAGGATGTGACCTGCCCTGCTGAAAAAGGTACTGAGCCATGTGGCTAACATAGATAAGAATAATGGGTTAATATAAGTTATAAGAGCTAATATGAAGCCTGAGCTAATGGGCCAATCAGTTTATCATTAATATAGACCTCTCTGTGTGATTTCTTTGGGGCTTAATGGCTGTGGGAACTGTGTTACACAGGTCAGATAATTCACAAGTAGAACCACTCTTCAACAGCCAGCATAGTCTTCATTATTATAAATTCACAGAAATAAATAATTTTATTTTAATAAAAATTTAGCAATTGTTATTTGATATCCATATACAGAAAGAAAAATATATAGACATAGTGGTATACTCCTAGACATAGTGTATACCTCCAATTGTCAGGAAGTGGAGAGGGCAGAAACATCAAGAGTTCAGGTAATCCTTAGCTTCATAGTGAGATTGAAGGCAGCCTAGACTACTAGAGACTCTTTCTTAAAAATAAAAAAGAGGAGGAAAGGACAAGAGGGAGAACACTACAGATAGAGTGAGAGAGAATATTACATGCCTTGTGCCATTTATAGTAAGACAAAATGTATACAGGTATAAATAAAAACTATAGAGCTTCTAATAAAAAACTGTTAGGAATCTTGGGTAATGTGAAGATTTCTCAAGATACAACACCTAAACACTAGAGGAAAATATTCTTGACTTTGCTAATAAAAATTTTTCTTATAAAGCTACTCTTAGAGCTAAGTGGACAGGGTATATTTATCAACTACAGCTTTGGTAAAGAATGTGTGTCTAAAATATATGAAGAACTCTCAACACTCCTTAAAAAAAAAGTTATAGACTATCCAAGAATAATATTTGAACAGACAATTTGTCAAGTTAGCACATTGGAAGAAAGTGTTCTACATAATTAGTCATGGGAGAAATGCAAATTTTAACTACAGAGAATAAAAAGAAACTTCTAGGTTGGACTTGTTACCAGAAAGATTGACAGTGTATCTAAATGCTAAAATGAGAAAGCCTTTTAGAGCTGGAGACAAAATGTCTCACTTTAGATAATAGTCCTTTTTAAGTGTTAGAAGGAGCTTTAAGGTGGAAATATACGACAGACATTTAAGTCCAGACTTGGAAGATAGGTCATATCTGGACACATGGTTGTTAAAAACAGAACCACACAAAAAGCATCTTTAGTCATATGATTTATCTTCTTTGATGCTGGTCATTTCTGTATATGTATGTATATGTTTTATGTGTAATCATGTATAATCTTCTAAAAAAGAAAGTCATTGTCTCAAACAATACTAAGCATTTGATATTTCCCAAATTATTGCATTTTGTTTGGGTAAGAAACAGTCTTTTCATCAACTATCTATTGCTTTGTTAAAAGTGGTATAAAGATAGAAGCCCTGAGAGGAATGAATTTTAGAAGTAATCTTGAGAGGAGTGGAATGAATAGCTTTAAGTCTAGACTCTACTACAAGCCAAATTTTTTTGTATGACTCATCCTCCATGGCTACCGTCAAAACCAATGCACATCACTACCTGGCTCTCACCACCTCCTAGGCTGTGTGATGATCACCATAAACTGTAGCCAAGAAACAGCAAGCTGCATCACTGAGAGAGGAAATGAGACAATTAAATCCTAGAGCCTTGGAGCCAAGCCTAATCTTAGCTTGAACTTTGGAAATGCTTTCTGAGCAGCCATCAGTCATTTCCACAAAAACAAACCAGACCACGATAATTTGGTCAGGGTGTTATGGCCATTTTTTCTTCCCTTGGTCATAGCTTCCTAGCCACTAGAAACATGATAGTTAAGGGCAACCTGGATATCTACAGCCTGACTACTTTCTGGAGAAAAGACATTTTACTCCAGCATCTGACCTTTCAGTAAAATGCATAGTAGTATTTGAGTCAAGGCCATGAAAGTGAAAAGTCTAACATGCTGTTAGTTACTAATGGAAAGGTTTTCAGAGTCATTGAAACCCATTCAAAGCAGAGATGCCTAGAAGCATTTGCCTCTGTAGTGATTTCTCTTCCAAGTGACAAATAAGCTTTCAGTACAGACATGCTTAACCTGGGGAAAAAATTCTTTAAAAAAAAAATCAGAGTAGCACTGAGGACTGCTTAATCAGTGAATGCCTGTAGTCAGAGGCTGTTTGTTCATTCCCAGCCACTCAGACCCGAAATAATTACACAGAAACTCTATTATTTGCAATACTGTTTGGTCAATAGCTTAAATGTGTTTTTAGCTAGCTCTTATATCCTAAACTAACCCATCTCTGTTAATCTGTGCATTACCAAGAGGTCATGGCCTATGTATTGGCAAAGTTTCAGCAGGCTCCGGCAGAGGCATCTGTCTCCTATGGCAGCTATATGGCTTCTCTCTGATTCAACCTACTCTCTCTTCTACATCTGTGCTTTGATTTTCCACCTGGTTTTACTCTGTTAAGCCATTGGGTGAAAGCAGCTTTATTCATTAACCAATAAAAGCAACACATATACAGAAGTTCTTCCCACACCATTTCCCCTTTTCTGTTTAAATATAAATGAAGGTTTTAACTTTAACACAGCAAGATTACATACAACACGAGTTATCAAACAAGAATTATAGTTACAATATTTCCATATACTTTATCTTTTATCATAACTAAGGAAAGCTATAACTGTATCTATTCTTCAACTCCATCAAAGACTCCAGACGAGTATAATATTACCTAAATAAACAGGAAGTGCATTGTAAGTAACTTTTAAAACTCTAAAATTGACAGAGACATCTCACTACCTGGACAGTCACCCAAGTTCTTCTGTAACATTGGAGCATCCATCTTCAACCTATAGGCCAATAGTATCCAGCAAACATTTTTATGAAGCAGGAAATTTCTTTTTTTTTTTTTTTTTTTTTTGTCTTTTTAAATTTTAATGATATATAAATATATCATCATTCATTTAACAACCATAGGCATAGATACATATTTAATTTCATAACTGTTTTCTGTAGTAAAGATTGTTTGCATTACCTGATCTAATAGAAAATTGTGCATGCATTTTAAAAATAAACAAATACTCTATGATCCAAAGGACTCAGGGCTCATGAGATGTCTTAGTGGGGGAAAGGTGCTTGAGCTACAAGTTTGACCTGAGTTAAAGCTCTGGATCCACCGGTGGAAAGAAAACACTGACCCTTGTATTTGTCCTTTGACCTCGACACACCCGCTGTGGCACATGAGTGCCCACAAAGATTCCATTTTCCAATGAATAAATAAATGCAAGAAAAATGTAAAAATTGTAATCATTCCAAAACCTCAATTTCCACAGAATAAATATTCAACAAGAAACAAACATTTAAAAAATCAAAAACCATCAATCTAGGGTCTTAGAGAAATAGAATTTTTGATATAAATAAATTTAGACAGCATTTTTGTCATATGTTTTTCCTATTTTATAGTCACAGCATTCCAATACATTGTGATTTATGTCAGAGCTTTATTTTTCCTTCTCATAAGATAATGCTAAAAGTTTGAAAATACTTTCACCTTTTCTTAACAGAACCATCTTTTTTTTTTTTTTTTTAAATAAGGAAATCGGTTTATTAAAAGACTTATAGTATACAGGAGAGAAATTTCAATTCTAGGGGAATAAAATAACTATACAAATATAGAACATGCAGCAGAGGAAGCTGGTGAAATGGACACTATGACCCAGAAAGCATAGATATTGACATTGATGGTAGGTTTGTGCAGTTTTCGTAGATAATACGTACTATGGATGT
>PVIU01015485.1:0-48245 GCA_004026605.1 Ondatra zibethicus
AAAAGCTAGTCTTCAGGGAGGAGCACTGGGCCAGGTCCAGTTCAGGCACCTCTGGACCTTGTGTCTGAAGTGCATGATGTCTTTGGGAATAGGGACACACCTTCCACATCTGAAGGGGGATTAGAACCAATGGCAATAGCAATAAGTTATATAATGTTTTAGCAGTCTCTTGGACAGCCCAGGCCAACAACCCAAAAAGGGCTTTCTCATGCCTAGTGTTAGGAACTTTGATAGATGGTCTGTGGCTATAGGAGGTACTACTGTCAGCCCAGATGAGATTTTTTAAAACTATGTATATTTTTAATATAGTTTAAATTAAAAAGTTATATATTAACAAAATGTCCTTACTTTTATTTTACTCTATTTCTTCTGTATCTCTCTCTTGGCTAATTGGAGCCCCTATTTTCCCACTTCACCCTTTAGATAATTCGTGCCCTCCTATTCTCCTCTCTATCCCCCCACACTAAACAGTTGTCCAATTTTACTTTCCTGGTTTCTGTAGTTACTCCAGGTTATATATTCACATATAAGTATTTGGAACTATGAACCTCAGATGAGAAAGAACATATAAGATTTGTCTTTCTGTTTTTGGTTTGCTTCATACAATGTAATACTTTCTAGTTCCATCCACTTAATCTACAAATTCCCTTTTTCCTTACAGCTGTATAGTATTCTGTAGTCTGTATGTAACACATTTTCTTTATCTATTCATCAGTTTTAAGACATATAGGTTGTCTCCATTTCCTAGCTGTTGTGAATAGAACACCATTGAACATGGCTTAGCAAGTAAATGTGAAATAAGACAGCAAGTCCGTTAGGGTTGCTATAGCTAGGTCATAGGTAGATTTTTTTCTTTTTTTAGTGTTTGGTTTTCCGCCCTGATTTCTCAAACAGTTTACAGTCCCTCCAACAGTGTGGATAAGGGTTCCGTTCTCCCCACATCCCCTCCAGCAGTCCTTGCCATTCTGACTGAGGTAAGAAGAAATCTCAAAGTCATTTTGAGTTGCATTTCCCTAATTAATTGGGATGATGAAATTTCTGTGAGATATTTCTTAGCCATTTTTAAGGATTGTTTGGCTTTTTGTTTGTTTGTTTGTTTGTTGTTTTGTGTTTGTTTTGTTTTGTTTTCTTCATTTGGATGCTCTGTCTGGGCTGTGGTTTTGGCTCTGGTTTTTTGAATTATTTCTATTTTCTTGGTGTTAATTTCTTTGTTGGATGTCCAGATGACAAAGATTCTTTTCCACTCTCTGGGTTTCCTCTTCACCTGATCTTTTCTTTAAAAAAAAATAATAATAACATTTTCTTCATTTATTTTACATACCAACCAGTTTCCTCTCCTTCTGTTCCTCTTATCCCCTCCCTTTTCTCATCTACCCCCTCCCCATCCACTCCTTCATCTCCATTCAGAATGGGACAAGCCTCCCATGGACTTGCACAAAGCATGGCACATCAAGTTGAGGCAGGACCTAGATTCTCCCCTTAGGTCGAGGTGGAGCCAGGTAATTCAGCATGGGGAATGGATTACCAAAAGCCAGCTAAGTCCCAAGGAGAGGTCCTGCTTTCACTGTTAGAAGCCTTACTAAGAGACCAAGCTGCATGATTGTCACACGATTGTCACACATGTGCAGAGAGCCTCGGTCGATCCCATTCAGGCTCCCTGACCATTGGTCCAGCATCCATGACTCCCACAAGCTCAGGTCAGCTGTCTCTGTGGGTTCTCCCATCATGATCCCCCTGGCTGGTACAATCCCTCCTCCCTTTCTTCTGCAAGACTCTTGGAGCTCAGTGCAGTGCTTGTCTGTGGATCCTTGCCTCTCCTTCCATCAGTTACTGGATAGAATATCTCTGATGGTAATTAGGGAAGTCACCAATCTGCTTAGTAGATGGCTTATTCAGGCACCCTCTCCACCATTGCTAGGAGTCTTAATTGGGGCCATCCTTGTGGGTTCCTGTTGTTTCTCTGACCCCAGGTTTTTCCCTAACCCCAAAATGTGTCACCATCAAGACATCTCTTTTGTTACTCTCTACTTCCATCCTGCTTCCAATCCCCTACCACACCCAGCCCACCCAACCTGCTCCCTCTAGTTCCTATTTCTCCATCTCCCCAAACCTCTGCCCCCAGTTCACCCAGGAGAACTTTTCTACTTCCCCTTCCCAGGGAAATCCATGCAACCCTTTTTTGGACTCTCCTTGTTATCTAACCTCTCTGGGGCTGTGGATTGTAGGCTGATTATCCTACACTTTACTCCTACTAACCACCTATAAGTGAGTTCATACCATGTTTGTCTTTCTGGGAATGGGTTACCTCACTCAGAATGATTTTCTAGTTCCATCCATTTGCCTGAAAATTTCATGAGGTCATCATTTTTTACAGCCGAGTAGTACTCTAATGTGTATATATTCCACACTTTCTTTATCCATTCTTCCATTGAGGGGCATCTAGGTTGTTTCCAGATTCTGGCTATTATGAATAATGCTGCTATGAACATAGTTGAGCAAGTGCCCTTGAGATATGATTGTGCATCCTTTGGGTATATGTCTAAAATTGATACATCTGGGTCTTGAAGTAGATTGATTATCAATTTTCTAAGACATCACCTTACAATTTCTTTAGCTGGGCGGATGTTTTTTAGTTTTATAAAGCTTTTTTATAAACTTTAAAAAAGTGTTTAAAGTTTAGTTTTACAAAGACTCACATGCCAAAATTCTAGGGCAAATGAAGTCCTGTTCAGAAAGCGCTTTTCTATGCCTATACATGGAGGGCACTACCTTGGTTTTCTACTAGCAATTTCAGTGTTTCAGGTTTCACACTTAAGTCTTGATCATTTGGAATTAGATTTTGTACAAGGTGATAGATACAGATCATATCACTCTCCATCCAGTACTGCAAGCACCATTTGTTGGAGATTCTGTCTTTTCTCTGGTGGTCATTTTTTTGCATCTTTTTCAGATTTAAGTGACTGAAGTTATGTGTCCTCATGTTTGAATCTTAAGTTGTGTTCCATTGATATGCGTGTCTGGTTTTGTGCCAATATCATATTGTTTTTATTACTATAGTCCTACAATGTATCTGTAATCATAATCTCTCTGGAGTTGTTATGGTTTTTTTTTTCAGGATTATTTTGGTTATCTGGGCTTTTTGTGATTCTAAATGAACTTTAGCTGTTTTTTTCTATTTCTGCAAAGAATGAGATGAGAGTTTTTGATTGGGGTTGCATTGAATCTGTAAATAGCTTTTGGTAAAATGGTTATTTTCACAATGTCAGTTGTTCCAAATCCATGAGCAAAGAATTTCTTTCTATTTTCTAGTGTCTTTCTCTGTATCTTTCTTTGTCTTTGATCATGGCTGTGGGAAGTAAGGCCTATTTCAAAGAGGAGAAAAATGGAAAGAAGAGCTCAATTAAATTACTGTGCTCATTGTAATATTCTCAGTTGGGAAATAGTTCACCTAAGTTCACGCTAAAGCTTAAACATGACCCAAATTGGTAGCTAATCATTCTGGCCTAGTTGAAACAGTGTCAATGCACAGTATCCTTCACCTTGCTTTTACCCCTCTATTCTCTGTCCCAGGGTGTATTCAGAGTCTGCCAAGTGGATGCATTTGTTGCAAGTTACAACTTTCTGGACACAATGCTGATTTTCATGCTGTATGGCTGGTGTGTTGTTCCTCTCACATATCTTGGGAGCTTCCTGTTCCGGAGCAGCACTACTTCCTACATCAAACTCACGCTTTTTAACTACTTTTCAACTATTTTCAGTATCGTCATTTATACTATACTGAAATTTTATGGTAAGAACACCATATAATTTTCCCCTTTTCCAGAAAATACATTGAATAAATGGGGATAAAATGACATAGGAATTAAAAAAAACTGATAAACATTTTTCAATTATCCGAAAACCTATGATTTTGGAAACACCAAATATTTGTTGAGTAGGTATATGGGACTTAGAGATGGAGGAAAAGGAGGAGGAGGAAGAAAGAGAGAAAGGAAAAGAAAAACAAAGAATAAAAAGGAAGGAAAGCAGATGCTAGGAAGTCACCTTTATCAGAATCTACTCATTTGTGTGATTAATTCTATTATTTTTCCACAAGTTATCTAGGTGGGTACATTTAGCAACAAATGCTATTGTCTTAGGATTGTCTGATAGTTAGTTTGTCTAAGAATGGCTTAATTATTTGAGGGGAAGTTGGTTTTTATGAGGAGGTTCACTACTTTTCTAATAACTGAAGCTAATATATTATCTTTTAATTACAGGTAGTGATGTTCCTGAATTCATCGGCAACCCCATAAATACAGCTTTAATGATATTGCCCAGTTACAACTTTGCAATGAGTATCAGCAAGTATTTTGATGACTATGAGGTGAAAACACTGTGTGCTAAGAAATTTAGAAGTATCTACATGGACTGTAGTGAGTCGTGTGAGTATTGGGAACTCTTCAGGCCCATAAAAACACTATATTCCTTTTTACTTTCTACACTTTACTAAGGTTATGTAAAGTAAGTAAAACCTAGTTTTCTTCCAGTTGAGTAGAATGAACTGAGTAGCAAATTGGAAACATACTAATCCTGTTCAATAAAATGTATGCAGAAAGTTTCTCAAATTTTGGGAAACCTATGGACATCCAAGAAGAAGAGGGATTTACAAACCTCAAGTAGGCATGACCAGAGAGCACCTTGTGACATCATATTATAGTTAAACTGTTAAGACTACAGGATAAAGAATATTTAAAACTGCAAGAGAGGATTTCCAATTTACTTACAATGACTGATCCATCAGAATTATATCAGACATCTCAACAGAAACCCTGGAAGCCATAAAAGCATGGTACAATAGTTTGAATAGTTTGAAGCACTGGGAGTAAATTAACTGCTAACAAAATTTACTGTATTTTTCCAAGTTAACTTCTACAATCAATAGATATCAAAGACCTTCTAAGACAACGCAATTCATGGCCCCATAAAAGAGCACTGTAGAAAATACTTAAATAATCCTTATATACGGGTAAATAAGAAAGGTAGTCATAATCATGGGAACTCAGGAAAGCATGTATTCATGAAAGGAATCATAAATAAATGAGAGCTAAGAAAGAAGTAAAAGCCGTCAGCTCAGTAAACCGTTAAGCTCTAAGATGAATAAGGGAGAAAGAAAAGAATAAACAGTACTAAAACAAACCAGAACAGCAACAATCATAAATGTTAATAGTCTAATTTCTCCAATTAATAGGTTCAGTTTAGCTGACTGAATTTGAAAACAAGATCCAAATGTGTGTTATCACCAATAGACACTGTGAAAGACACATACATGCAGACTAACAGTGAAGGGATGGGGGGAAGCATGCTATGAGAGTACAAGTCAGTGGCATGCTTATGGATGGTATGGACTGTGTTCCCAAAGAATTTCAGTTGTAAGTTTACATCAGTATAATAGATGCCTAAGAGAGCAACTCAGGGATCACCAGTGGGAAATCTCTTAGCTCTTTCAGTGCTGCAGCTGCCTTCTAAACAGTTTCAAAAGCATTAAATTCATATAGTCACCTAGAGTAAGAGTGGGTATTTTGATTTTTAAAAAAGTACATTTTAAATAAAAAACTAGTCTATGTGTGTGTGTGTATATATGTATGTATGTATGTATATATATATGTGTATATATATATATATATAGAGAGAGAGAGAGAGAGAGAGAGAGAGAGAGAGAGACAGCCACTGCATACTCATAAAGGGAGCAGCCTGTCAGGAAGATCTATAAAGTTACTGAGATGACTCACAGGTGAAGGTACTATTGAACATGACAACCTGTATTTGGTTCCCAAGGAGAGAACCAACTCCTACAAGTTACCCTCTGACCTCTACATGTGACATGATACACATGTTCTTATACATATATACACAGAAACATGCATAATAAGTAAATGTTAAAGTTTTAATTTATAAGCCTGCAACAATGATAAACACATTTCAGTTAAGTACCCAGGGTCATAAAAACAATGACAGATTGGTCTAGATCAACAATAGTGAATGGCTTCAAAACACTACTATTATTGATAGGTTATCCAGACCCACCCCCCCACAAAAAAAATAGACAAACGATTCAGTGACAGTAGACATAAAATGACAGTTTCGTGAAAAAGCAATCGAATACATATTTTCCTTAGCAGCCAATTGAACCTTCTCTAAAATAAATCACATTACAGTCCATAAAACAAATACTAAGAAATGTAAGAGAATAAAAACAGTTTCTTGCATTTTAAAATAACAAGTCAACAACAAAAGAACTGTGCAGGACGAGGATTAGTACTCTTAAATGATCATTGAGTTACACCATGCTTAAATAATGAGTGAGTCCCTGAGAAACTCATAAAGAAAATTTAAAAGTCCTAGAAAATACAAGTACAACTTACCAGAACCTTTGAGATACAGCAAAATACATTAGAAGTGGAAAGTGTATAACTATGAATGCCTGTATTTTTTTATTGATTTTTATTGAGCTCTACATTTTTCTCTGCTCCCCTGCCTGCCTCTCCCCTCCCCTTCAACCGTCTCCCGAGGTCCCCATGCTCCCAATTTACTCAGGAGATCTTGTCTTTTTCTATTTCCCATGTAGATGCCTATATTTTTATAAAAAGAAATTAAGAGAAATCTTGAATAAATAACCTAATGGTGTACCTTAAGGTTATAGAAAATCAAAATAAGCCTAAGCCCAAGTGAAAGCATAAATAAATAATGAAGATCAGAAATGAAATTAAATGGAAATCCAAAGAATAAATCTAAATTACTCAAAATAGAACACTTAAATTTAGAAATTAAGAGATGAAAAGGGTGATATTACACAGATCACCAGTGAGAGCCTAAAGATCATTAGAAAACACTTTTGAAGCTTACATTTCAATAAATTGGAACGCCTAGGAGAAGGCTAGAATTATAAACACTTATTATCTAGCAGAATTGAACTGAGTGTATTTTTAAAGCATAAACAGATAAATGAAGGACAATATTGAAGCAATAATAGTCTCCCAACCAGCAAAATCTAGGACCTGGTAGACTGACTGCCGAATTCTGTCATACATAAAAGCTGACAGCAGTACTCCTAATGTCATTCCTGATGCTGTGACAGACAGTCTGACAGAGAGCAACTCAGGAAAGGAAGGAAGAGACTAGTGTAGTTCACAAGCACAGGTTATAGAACATCATTGCAGGAAAGTCACAGAGGTGCAGCTTGAGGAATCTTGCCACACCACATACATATTCAATAGCAGAGACAAACAGATACCTTTGTCCTACACACCTGACAAATTTGCTCTCAGCCAGCTTTCTTCTCTCTTGCAATGCCTAGACAATGGTGCCACTTGCAGTGGGCTTGGTATTCCTACATCAGTTAGCCATCAGGCAATACACCATGGAATTACAGGTCAAGCAGATGTAGAGAATTCCTTTTCTAAGACTCTTCCCAGGTGATTACAGGTTGGATCAAGGTGACAGTTAAAACTAACCAGCATACTTATTAAACTATTCCCATAAAATAAAAAGGAAGGAGGCACTTCAGAATTCATGCTGTGAAGTCCAATATTACTCTGATACCATAGCCTGATAAGAACAGGGAGAAAATAGAGGCTAATTTCCTTGATACGGAATTTTTTCTTTTAATTGAAAAAGTAAATTTTATTTTTTTATTTATTTTTTCATACTCCCAATTACAGCCTCCCCTCTCTCCCCTCCTTCAAGCCCTCCCACCTCCCTCTCCCCCAGAATCCACACCTCCTTTATTTCCCTTCAGAAAAGAGCAGGCCTCCTAATGATCTCAGCTGAACATGGCATAACAAAATGCAATAGGACTAGGTAGATGTAAACCCTCATATCCAGGCTGGACAAGGCAACCCAGTAGTGTTTTTGGGGTTTCTGTCCTGCTCGGTTCCCGCAGTCATTTGGTCCCAAAGAAATCACACATAAGTCTACATTAGTTATAAGCTGATTGGCCCATTAGCTCAGGCTTCCTATTAACTCTTATAACTTATATTAGCCCATTATTCTGGTCTATGTTAGCCACGTGGCTTGGTACCTTATTCAGCGAGGCAGTCACATCTTGCTTCTTCTGTGGATGGGTCACAATGACTGCGGACCAAGCTTTCCTCTTCCCAGAATTCTCTGTTCTCATTGACCTGCCTCTACTTTCTGTTTGGTTGTCCCGCCTATACTTCCTGCTTGGCTACTGGCCAATCAGCATTTATTTAAAATATAATTAACAGAATATAGATCATTGTCCCACACCACAGTAGGATAAAGAAAAGGTCACATGAGCAGGCAAAAGACTCAGAAATACCCCCATACTCATTGTTAGGAGTCCCATAAGAACACCAAGCTAAACAACCACAGCATGTATACAAAAGACCTAGTGTAGACCCATGCAGGCTCCATGGTGCCACTTTAGTCTCTGTGAGCTCTGCTTAGTCTATTCTGTGTGTGATGTTCTCCTGGTGCTCCTAACCCTCTGACTCCTACAATCCTTCCTCCCCCTCTTTTGTGGGGTTCCCCAAGCTCTACCTAATGTTTGACTGTGAGTCTCTCCATCTACACCCATAGAGAAATCTTCTCTTATGAAGATTGGGCTAGGCACCAGTCCCATGAGTATAGCAGAATACCATTAAGAGTCATTTCATTGCTTTTTTGTCAGGTGTGTTTTGTTCTGTCCACAGAGCCTTAGATTTCTGAGCCATTCAGCTTCTAGGCAGTGTTGGCCATGGGCTCAACCTTGAACATATCAGCACAGGAAACAATTTCCAAAACAGATTCAGAAATTCTTGAGAAAAATCCTTACAAAATCAATTCAGCAACACATCAAAAGATCATATATCATGATCAAGTTGGTTTCATATGTGGAATGCAAGGATAATTAGCTGATTAGTTAATAATGTAATATACAGCACATAAATTTAATCAAATACAAAAATCACAGAATCATTTCAGAAAATGCAGAAAAACTTTGACATAATTCAACATCCCTTTAAGTAGGAAAGTAAGAGTCATAATTCAACCTAATAAAGGCTATATATGACAAGCCTACACTGTGCATTTTAACAAATGGGGGAAATTGAAAGTAGTTCATCTAAAAGAATAACTCAAGAATCACTATCTACTCTTGCTTTTCTTACTTAATGTAGTGCTTGAGGTCTCACCAGAATAAGACAAGAATAGGGAATTTAAAGGCTACTGATAGGAGAATGTTGTTATCTCGTAACTGTCAAGCCATCCTATACTTAAAACACACCTAGGACTCTACCATAAAACATTTAGCTCTGGCAAAGTATCATAGTGCAAAGCCAAAACACAAAGATCATTATTTTTTCTGTACACAAGTAACAAACTCACTAAAAAAGAAATCATGAACCCAATTCTAATGTAATCTACAGGTGCATCACTAGAATATTTAGCAGGAATGTCTTTAAAAATCCATACAAAAATGGTTCAGTGATCATCTCAAGAATATCTCTCACCACCACCACCGAAACAAAATGCAAGATGGCAGTGACTTCAAGAATTAACTTTATTGCAATTCTATAAGCTAATGAACCTTATTAAAAACTTGTTTTAAAAAAAGGAAATATTGGCTGAGCATGGTGGTGCATGCTTTTAATTCCAACACTGGGGAGGCAAGGATAGGCCTGGTCTACAAAGTGGGTTCCAGGACATCCAAGGCTATTACACAGAAAAACCTTGACTCCAAAAGAAAAAACAAAACAAACAAAAGGAAATATTTAATAAAGAAAGAAGCTGCTGTTAATGCTTGCTAAAAACATATTATGGACATTTCATCTACCCACTTACTTTTTCTCATTCCTTGTATGGCATTCATTGTTATAGATGGCAGAAAGACAGTATGGATGGTGTTCCCAAGAATTGTGGTTTATGTAAGTATAGCAAATGCCTAAGAGAGCAACTCAGGTGTTGCCACTGATAAAAAAAAAAAAAAACAAAACAAAACCCTGGAGTCTTTCTCAGTGCTGTGAGTGCCTTCTGAACATCTCCAGATGCATTTAAAGATGCAGAGTAACTATAGTCACCAAGGGTAAATGTCAAGATGTAGTCAAGAAAAAAAGAACACACAAGAGTCTAGGAAGGACTAGTGCAAGGAAGGTGTGATAGGGTGAAAAGGGCCAAGGGAAAAAAGCCCTGCCCCTGACTAGACCCAAGACCTGGGCCAAGGAAAAACACCCTGACCCTGACTTGACCCGAGGACCATGTGTTGAAATTACACCAATCCCTGAGTTTACACCAGAGTCAGACTACAAAAATCCACCAATCCAAATCCACCCTAGAAAGCTACACCACCCCCTCAAAAGCCATACCCTGTTCAGTTTGCTGCTGTTTCTCACCTGAGACAGCCACCCTCTTGGATTCTTTCTTCCCAATAAATCTCTTTAGTGAGGTTAATTGTGTGGCATGACATTTTCTCCAGAGCCCAGCTGCAGCAGATGTCACCAGAGCAGAGTGGAGCAGAGCTGTAACGCTTCTCCAGAGCAGAGTGTAACAGCTTCACTGGGAAAACCCTCCCCTGCCAGAGCAGAACAGTTACACTTGCATTGGGGAAACTTCTCCTTGCAGCAGGGCTATAAGCTGTGATGCTTATGGTGATTTTGTGGTATTCCTTAGCTCTCAACTGCCAGGGTGGAAATCTGAGCTGCAGTGCTTACAATAGGAATGTAAGATAATTTGTTTAGGTCATACTTAAAATGAGAAAGTCCCACATAGATCCAGAATTGGAACCTAATTAATATTATTTTGACTAGATTATGAGATAGTTAAGTTTGGTGTAAGCTAAAAGTAAAGGACTAGAGGATTATAAAAGACTACTTAAGTGTTAGAGGAATGACTTCAACTCACAACCAATTTTAACACATTAGGGCTTTTTTCCCCTCCTTTTTTATTGTCCCCAAACATTTGAGATTATACTGTCAGATCAATATCTGACCACTAATATAATGGAATATTCAGTGACAAAACACCAATAAAGGTTAATTTTTTTTCAAAAATAGTTTATAAAGCATTATAAACAAGTAAAACTTAAAACAGTCAATGAGCACCCCACAAAAAAAATTAAAAGACCCCAGGTGTGGTGGCACACACCTCTAGTCCCAGCACTCTGGAGGCAGAGGCAGGTGGAGCTCTGTGAGTCTGAGGCCAACCTGGTCTACATAGTGAGTTTCAGGACAGACAGGGCTGTTATACAGAGAAACTCTGTCTCAAAAAAACCAAAACCAGTCAGGGGGGGGGGAGCTCAAGCGACAAGAGAGACTATCATAAGCATATGATAATTAAACATAATCTACCTACTTTTCAAAAACACCTTTGGGTTAAACTAATAAACAACCAGGTTAAAAACAAATGAACAGAAATTGGACTTATTACAACTTTAAATCAACTGTCTTAAATCAACCCAGAGTTGCATGAAACCATAGGCAAAAATTAAAGGAAAGCAGGAGAATGGGCCCTTGCTAAATGTAGACCCCACTATAGGTGAGTACTTAAACAAGGACAAGCAGCAACCTCAGGATGGAAATGCACAGAACAGAGGCAGAGACTCCACTTGGGGTGTTCAGCAGAATGTTGCAACTGGCAGAAAATGAAGGAGCTTTGTAAGAGAACAAAAAGGAAAAAGAAGGTAAAAATATGGAGAGAGCTTTGGCAATTTGTGGGACCCTATTAATTGCCTTACACTGTTAATCATCAGAGCCCTAAGAAAAGAGAGAAGAGAGCAGGGTAGGAAAATCTTAAAAACATTTAAAAGTATCTAAGATACATGAATGAATTCATCCAAAAGCCTCAACTCCAATCTGAATAAACTCAGTATTCCACAATGAGAAACACTGAAATAACATTATCTGATACCAAAGACAAAACAAAAATTATGAAAGCTGCCACAAGGATCCCAAAAATAGTACCATCTTATTTCTCACTAGAAACTATGCATAGAAGCCAGAAAGCAAAGGCTAGCCTATTTAAAGGAATGGAGGGAAAAAAATCTAAACTTCCATATCCAGCCAGGTATACATTATCACTTGGGAGGCTGAGGCAGGAGGGCCCCAAGTTTGAAGTCAACCTATGATACATAGCAAAAATGTATCTCAGAGAGTCCAGAATCCCACTGCCAAATGTTCTATATCCAGCAAAGAAAATATTATTCCAATAAAGAAAGGAAAATTAAGGTATTTGCAAATAAATGAAAATGTTATGCTAAATAAAAATCAACTGAAAGCAAAAGTTATTAGCTAATAAGCAGATTTAATCTACATAGTGCATTCCAGAACAGTCAGGGCTATGTAGAGAGACCCTGTCTCAAAACAAAACACACACAAAAGCAACTAGCAAAATGTTGCATTTTGGAATATATCTGCTTGTTTTCCCTGAAGTGTTTCAGAAAACTGATACTATAACAATAATTAAAATCTATACTAGTGGTTGCACAGTATCTAAAACTATGACCTGTGAAAGCAACACCGTAAGGGATAGTTTGGGTTTTACTCTGCTTTAAGGCTTTTGTTGGTTTTTGTTTGGTTTGGGTTCTTTGCGGCAGATTATCCTGTGGCTCAGGCTGGCAATGAACTCTCTGTGTAGCCAAGGATGACCCTGAAATTCTTACCCTCCTGTTTCCACCTCCCTAGTGTTGGGATTGCAGGCATGACCTACCATGCCCAGTCATGATGGAAGACTTATAAAACTATGATATCTGAGTGTACATGCTATTGAAGGTAATTTGAAATTAATTCAAACTAATTTTTTTTCACATAATTTTTAATGTTAATTGCAACCTGAGCCCTGAGGGATACCCACACTGCTCTTCCAGAGGACCCATCGATCTCAAGCACCCACAATGAACAGCTCACAGCCGCCTTTTTCTCTATCCACATCCACATGAATCTCACACTTTCGTTTTCTGCAGTTACCTGTAAACACACACATAGTCTTTTTTTAAAATGAAAATCATGTTGGTTGCAGTTTCCTGTTGGTGATAGTTAAGAAAGTAACACACACAAAAAACAAAAATAAGAAATGAACCAAACTGTTCTACAACAACAAAACAATAGAAAACGAGGCAAAAATTGAAGAACTGGAGAGAAAAAAGTATGGCATAGAAATCAAATGAAAAAATGACAGACACAAGTTACTATCAATACTTTGCATATAAATTAATTGAATTCTCTAATCAAAATGCATACATATTCTGTCTTTAAGATAGTTATATTAGATACAGAGATACAAGTAGGTTAAAAGTAAAATGGAAAAAAGAATTCTATACAAATAAAAGCTGAGACAACTTCATTGAGTATACAAATATAAAGCAAAGTAGATCTTTTTGGGGGTTGGGGTTTTTTTTTGGTTTTTTGAGACAGGGTTTCACTATCGCTTTAGAGCCTGGCCTGGAACTAGCTCTTGTAGACCAGGCTGGCCTCAAACTCACAGAGATCCACCTGCCTCTGCCTCCCGAGTGCTGGTAAGGCATGCACCACCACTGCCTGGCTGCAAAATATATCTTATGTCAAATTTTATGAGATATAAAAGCAAATTTTTATGTAGATAAATATGTCACATCATCAAGAATATATTAAAATTCAACAAAGCACCAAAACATACTAAACAAAATGTAGAACTAAAGGGAAGATAGTTATATACTAATAACTGAAGACTTTGCTGTTCCATACTTCTGTTTGCTTGTTTTGGATTTTGTTTTGTTTTGTTTTTGTGACAAGGACTCACTTTGTAGCTCTGGCTGTCCTGGAACTCACTATGTAGACCAGGCTTGCCTCCATGAAACTCACAGAGATCTGCCTGCCTCTGCCTCCCAAGTGCTGAGTTTAAAGGTGTGTGCCATTATGTCCGGCATTAGTGCTCCATACTCGATGTTAGATAGAAAAGCTATCCAAAGGAAACAGAAAACATGATTAACACCTTAAACCAATTTGACCTAGCAAGTATATGTAGAACACCCAACCTAACAATGGCAGAATAGGTCTCACATGCAATATTCCCCAGGATAACAGTTTAACCCATGAGTCTGGATATATTTAAAACACCAAAATTATGTAAAATATTGTCTCTAACAGTAATAGAGTGAAACTAGAAATTAGCACTGAAAGAATGTTAGAAATTAATAAGTATATGGAAAATAAATTACATGCTTAAATAATTATAATTTCAAGGAAATAATCAAAAGAGGAAATAGAAAATAGATGAATGAAAACAAAAGCAACAAACAAAAATTATAGCTTGCACTGAAAGGAATTCTCAAGGGGAAATTTATATTGTATATGCATACACCTTAAGAGAAGTCTTTTCGAAGAATGCTGGTGTTCCATGATATAAGGAGCTGGAGGGAAAGCACCTGCAAAGCTAGGGTGGGGCAAGCAATAAGCCTTGCAGAAAAGGTGAACTAAATAGAGAATCAATAAAGAAAAGAGAAAGTGAGTGAATGAGCCCAAAGGTTGCCTGTGAATATAGGGAGAACTTTAGCAAGACTATCTAAGAAAAAGGAAGGCTCAAACTCTAGGATGATGGCCAATGAAAGTGAGGACCCCCCCTTCTGATTTTCAGTGCTACACCAATTATAAGAGCATATTATAAACAAATGTCAGCAAATTCTGTGACCTGGATAAAAATGGGCAAATTCCTAGTGGCATACACTATGAAAACTAACCAGAGCAGAAATAGACTATCTCACTAGAAAGAATATCAAATCAGTAATCAAAGTCCCACTCCTCCCTCCAAAAGGCCATGAGTAGGTGGCTTCACAGACAAGTCCATGATACATTAAAAAACAATTACCCTTGATACCTTTCACATTTTTCCTAATGATACAAGAGGAGGAATCGCACCCTAACTTAATGGAAACGCCAACATTGCTTAAGTCATAACAAATGCTAAATGGATGACTACTGAAGCCCATTAAAGGACTACACACTATAATTTACAAACTGTAATTTACCAGATGTATGCAGTCTGTGTTCACCGTGTGAAAATTATTCCATATCACACACAAGTTTGAAACAAAACTATATGAGATACTTGTTTATTTATTTATGTAACATTACAATTCTATGAAAAGCCAAAACTGACATCATCCTAAATAAAGACTCCCACTCCCATTTCAAGACAAAAATAGGAATTGCATTTTGCCATTATTATTTAATATTACAGCGGAAGTTGTAACCCATAATAAGCACACAGAAATAAGAGTTGCCTAGTTGGAAATGAACAAAGGAAAAAAATACCTCTTTTTATAAGTGACATGATCTGATATATAGAAAATTCAGTTGATCTCAGTTGATCTATCCAAACTGTTAGCGCTAGTGAAAAGATTTAACAAAATTGCAAAATATAAGTTAATATACACAAAAGCAACCTAAATAGTTTTGTGTACTAACAATAAACACTCTGAAGGTAGATAAAACAATTTCATTTATAGTAACATCAAAATTAGCATAATTGGGAATAAGTTTAGCCACATACCACACACAAAATTTAATTTACTGTATGTGCATCATCTAAATATACAACTAAATTTACATGAGGTTAACTTTAGTGACTGTGATACTAAAATGCACAAAGAAGGAAAAATAAACATAGCTCATAAAAATTAAAGACTTTTTGGCTTCAAACGGCTCTGTCATAAAAGAGTGAGAAAAATGCACAGAGAATGAGGTGGGATGTTCATCACATGTGAGGGAAGATTGTCTCCCTAACCCTGGCAGAAGGGCCCGGTGCAGCTTAGTGGGAGAGCACTGGCTGTGTGACTGAGTCCCTGAGTCAATCCTCAGTGCCAAAATGGAGAACAGAAAAGCTAGAGGGAAAATAAATAAAAGATCAACTTTTATAACAACTATCAATAACCACATCACGGAAGATCGAAGAAAATAACAAGTTACTTATTTGCTCTATCCTATAATTCTTAAATCTAACTTAAAATTCGTCTTGAGCACGTTCACACCTATGAACCTAGTGCTTGAGAGGTAGAAAAAAGGTCAAGAATTTCAGACCATCTTCAACTACACAGCAGGTTGAAGACCAGCCTTGGTTGCACGAGTGTCTGAAAATAACCAAAGACAGAAGATCGTTTTCTTCCTGTATGTCTTACTGTTTGGCACTGTTTCAAATGCTGTGCTGGTTTTAAGTAAGGCAGCTGTGTCCCTTGTGTCCTCAGA
Organism: Ondatra zibethicus; assembly: GCA_004026605.1. Taxonomy (NCBI): domain Eukaryota; kingdom Metazoa; phylum Chordata; class Mammalia; order Rodentia; family Cricetidae; genus Ondatra; species Ondatra zibethicus. The sequence continues at coordinate 16,191 of PVIU01015485.1, forward strand.
TACTCAGAATAATGTGTATGGCTTTGGAGAGCACGGCATTGGGAAGTTTCTGGTCATGCTGGCTGCCATGGGTTTAGTTTTTCTCCTCTTGCTTTTGTGCCTGGAGACTGTTTCCTGGAACCTGAAGAACTTGGTCTTTCGTAACATTATTTTTTATTTCTACAACAAATTCAGAAACAGCAGGCAAGTAAGTAGCTAATTAGACTTTAAATATAATTTAAATAAAGTACAACATTCAGCCAGAAAATAGAAATGTACATTTTCTCATTTCTATTACTTGTTAAAGAAAATGTTATTTGATTACACTAAAAGAGACCTGTGACTTGTTTGAGGGGTAAATATCTTAGCTTGGGTTAGTCCTCTAGGAAATAGTCATTTTTCCTGGACTAGCTACAACTGAAATTAATTGTCCTTATGCTAGTAAGAACATACTATTCAGTCTAAATATAGAAACTTTTTCATTCTTTGAGAATTTTATGCACTGTGTTTTGATGATAATTCCTCCCCTTCCCCAGATCCAGCCCCCACTCCATATACGCCCAACTTTGTGCCCTCTTTTTATTTTTGAAGCCTACTGGATGCAATGTGTGCTGCCCAAATATTCTTGGATGTGTAGCCTTCCACTGGAGTCTGGACAACCTACCAGGGCATCTCACCCTTAAAGAAAGTCAACTCTCCCTCTCTCTGAAGCTATCAACAACCAAAGCTCCTCAGCTAGAGTTGGGATTTTGTTCCCACCCCACCCCCACTTCCCCTGGGCTTTTGTCTGGATTGAGTTTGCTCAAGACCTGTGCATATTGTCACACCTGCTGTGAGTTCATATGTGCAGCTGCCCTGCTGTGTGCAAAATTCACTGTTTCCCTGGAGTCATCCCCTGCTTCCTGGCTCTTACAGAATGTTCAGAACAATAGTTTCATAGAATTTTGTCTTCAACTCTCCTTGACTGCCATGCTCTTCTAAAATGGAGCCAACCAGAAGTCTGTTTGCATGTGAGAATTCAGGAAGCAGGGAGAACGGGTCTTAGAAATTGCTCGAGTATTTCCTCATATCTTTGATATTGTACCCACAAGTTAGCGTTCTTAAATCTGTTGGTTTAAACCAGTTCTTTATAGAGTACCCACATGTGTACTCCTTGTCCTGAAAATATAGGCTGTAGTGTCTAACCAAGGAAGCAAAGAAGAGGAGGATGAAGGCATACGGGAAGAAAGAAGGAAAGTCCACACACTGCTGCTCAGGTCCCAGCATACCCCTCTGGTCCTTAATGAAGTTACAAAGGTAATGCCAATTCCTGGCCTTGGAGTTTAAGCTTTTTCCCTGCCTTGAACTAACCAGTAGCAGAACTAGTACACTGCAATTCTGCAGAGACTGGGCGGGAGAGGACTCTGGTGAGAGTGTTGCTTTGTCATCTTTCAGAGTCTGAAAGTTCATGACCAGTGTCTCAGTTTGTTTGTTTTTAACTTTTGCAGATTTATTTTAAGTGTCCTGTTGTTGAGGCTGTGAAAAATATCTCCCTTGTAGTCAGGAAGTCGGAGTGCTTTGGATTGCTTGGATTAAATGGAGCTGGAAAAACTACTACCTTTAAAATGCTGACCGGAATCGAGACTATCACCTCTGGAGTCGCGTTGATCGATGGCCAGAGTGTCACCGAAAATCCAAGAAAGGTATTTCTTCTCTTAGTCCGTGACTTCATATCTTGATTGAGGAGACAGACAGGCAAATTATTAAGGAACAGGGGAGGGAAGCTAAGAACCATGATCCATAAGTCCTCATTTCTTAGAATTGAAAGACTCCCTGGCCATGCTGAGTCTGAGGGCAGGAAAGTACCCTTTCTGGTGAAACAAAGACTGAGTGTCTGCAAATAGATAGACCTGGACGAGATCAGCTCTTGCAGCTAACCTGCCCTGACATCGATTTTGAAACACAACTAATTAGAAAAAAAAAAAAGATTGTGAGAATAGAAAGGACCGAAATGACTCAGCACTGTGAGGATGCAAGTTTTAAAAAAAGGAAGGAAGATGGTGCCTGGGTTTCTGTGTTAAACTTCTGGGTGAAGACTCCAGTCACCAAGACGATAAATATCTTGAGAGAGTATGTTTGGAGGGCATTTGGATCTTGAACATCACTGATACGTCTAAGTGGAGGCATGCAATTCACAGTATGAACCCGTGATAGGAAAGTGATCTGAATTTGGGGGTTATCATTGTACGGATGAAATTTAAACTGTGGAAGTAAATGAAATAGTCTGTAAGTAATGTGTACAATAGAAAGAATATGGACTCTGTTTGGTGAATTATCACCACTGAAATACAGAATAAAGGAACTGGAGAAGAAATGGAAATTGGAGAGTTAGAGGGAAAATCTGAATACAATTTTCTCTCCCAAGCAAGGTAAGAATTAAACTTTAAAGAAAGAAATTGATGGTGTTCTTGGGTATTTTCAACCCATTAAGTGTCAAGGGGAGTTCTTTGAAGCCTGGTACAGTGGTGTGACACATAGACAAGCCAGGTTGTGGGGATGAAAATGCATACACGGGTTTGAAGAAAGCGTGCAACCAAGGGAAAGTGAAGAATTACATCTGGAGTGTCAGTAGAAAGCCAAGACAAAGCTGTAACTTAGCAACTAGAGCATACTTACCTCCAGGCAGGACAGAGAGTCTAAAAATATATACCAACAAAACTGAACAAAGAAAGTATTCATTACTCAAGGACTAGATGAAACCAATGTAAGTGGTGTACAGTTAGCAAGTCTCATACTTTCTGTCCCTAACTTTGCTTACGTCCTTCCTGGGTAAAAGCAGTAACCACTGTCATTCTACAAACCCCCTTGACATACAGCCAGCTATAAAGGTCTGTCTTCATTGTATTGGGGATCTGGCTGTGTACCGTACAGCATCTTCTCAACCTTATCAAACTGCTTTCCCTGGATATGAATATGCACATTGTCCGTTCCCCTGCACTTACCACAACAGATTATTTGACCCATCTTTTCAATTTTGTTTTTGGTATGGTCCATTTTAAAAAATGCTATTTGAGCAGTTTTTTCTTTTTCCTTCTTATGAGTAGAATTAAACAACTTTAGGAAATATTTAAAAGATACCTTTCCTATAAATAGCCTATTTGTATCTTCTATACATTTCTTAATTGTTAATATTTTCCCTATTGCTTATGATTCTTCAAGTCAGAGACACTCAAAAAAAGTACACATTTGCCTGTTTTTCCTGGATCTGTTTCTACATATGCTTATTCCTTTAATCCGGCACCCGAGAGGTTCTGTGACTCTCTTTATTTTCCTACATATTTTCTATTTAAATGAGTGTAGACATATACATGATGATTAGTTTATATTGTTTCATCTTCAAATTATATCCAACCTCATGTTGATACTATATGATAAAGTTTTTATTCCTGACATAATTACTTTATTTTTGTGTACATGTTCATATGAATGTACACGTGTGTGGATACAGATGCATGTTTGTGCTTGGAAAGATCAGAGGTCGATGTCAAGTATCTTCCCCAGTTAATTCTTGAGGCAGTGTCTTATTGAAGCTGGAGCTCACCATTTGGCTAGGCTTCCTGGCCAGAAGCCTTCAGGATCTACCTGGCCCCACTACTGCCATGCCCAGCTTTTTATGTGCGGGCTAAGCATCTGGACTTCAGTCCTCTGACTTGAGTGGAAAGCATGTTAACAACTATGCCACAGCCCCAACCCTCAAACATAAGTTTTAGCTCAGAATTTTCCATTTGTTTTTTATCGTGGTTTTGTTTTCTACAATGTGTTCTTACTTATCTAAATGACAAACTTTTTCATTGTCCTCATTTAAACATAGTTATAAGAGTTTCTTTCAAATTTGTATCTAATTATTCCAGTATTATGGCTATTTTAGTGCCAGTTTCTACTGTGTTCACTGAAGTGTGGGTAATTTGCATACATCTTTTGCCAACTAATTTTAGACTATATCCTGGATATTATTAATAATGCATTGGGAGAGTTTTAATTCTGTTATATTCCTTTAAATATTTTAACAGGCATTTGAAATGGCTGAATTCACACTCTACATAAATTTTACTCCATATTAGTTATGAAGTGATATGTTGGCTTAATTATTTTAGCATTAACTTGGCTAATTTTTATATACATAAAAATATATACTCCTATATCCTTTGTATATGTATATTGAGAGGCAGCTTATAATTCCTATCTGTGAGAGAGTTGATCTGACAGAAATTACTGGACCGTTGCTGTAAACAAAATACTTTAATAAGGATACTAACAATGCTCACTCTCTCTTAAACACTCAAACAAAGGCCTTTTGAGGCACATCATAGGAATATGAATATATATATATACATTATATATGTATGTGGATATATATACAGAAATATACAGAGATATATATAATTCCAGCTAGTGGTAATATTGATACCTTATTTTACTTCATTGAATTCCATCTGTAAAGATGCTGAAGGTGAAAGAGCAAACCATTCTTAGTGGAAGTTGTAGAAGTATCAGCTTTCTTAATAGTGTGAGTTAAACAGCTTCACATCTCATACCTCATCCCTTTGAGATTTAGGCTCTGCGGAATAGCTGGCAAGGATCTACTGCTCATAATTACCCTCTTGATTCAGATTAGGTCAAGGATTGGTTACTGTCCTCAGTCCGAATCTGTGCTGAACCACATGACAGGCCGGGAACTGCTGGTCATGTACTCTAGGCTGTGGGGGGTTCCAGAGCAAAACGTTAAAGAGTATGTGGGAACCTTTCTTCATTCAGTGTACCTGGAACCCATTGCTGACCAGCTTATCCACACATACAGGTGAGACGTTGTGTTGTTGCTATAAGTGACCTATCCTGTACGTTTGCTGTTTAGAGTGAATGCCCACAAAGCCCATTTCTACCTCTCTGGCACATGGAGTCCGTGACTGTGAAACAAACTAGCTCTCTGCCAAGGCTCAGACATCAGGAAAACAATATATCCCACTTGGATGGTGTTAGCCTTTTGCATGTTTCAGAACAATCTTTGCATTTAAAAAAAGTCCCTATATCTCCATGGAGCTACACACACACACACACACACACACACACACACACACACACACACACACACACGAATCATCAGTTTGAATCATATCACAGAATTCTACATATAAAAACAATCCTATGAATTAATAACATATATTACTCTTTCTTCTTCACATTATGGAGTGGTGGAAGCAAACGTAGGCTAAGCACTGCTATTGCCCTAATGGGAAAGTCTTCAGTTGTCTTCCTGGATGAGCCATCTACTGGCATGGACCCAGTAGCTCAGCATTTGCTGTGGGACACAGTTACGTGGATCTGTAAGACTGGTAAAGCTGTCGTCATAACTTCTCACAGGTAAGAGCCATTGGAAGCTTGGTTAGAAACTGGAAGTTGCTGCAATGGGTGTAGGATGGAATAAATTTCAGTCAGGAACATGAGTCAATAAGCTTACCTAAGCATACACAGGAGCTACAGAGAAGCATCTGTGTGTGAACCTGCTAAATGAGAGCTTAGTTAACTGATGGGATCAAGCACTGAGAGGAAATACTAGTTAGGCAACTTAGTGAGGATTTAGGTATGTACTGCTGTACGTTTCCAAATGTCCCTGTCCCATATGATCTTAGTTGTGACCACCTGTAATGCCAAGGCTTCCATTTCTAAGTGTTCCAACCCCAACTATTTCCATTTATTCTCTGAAAGAGTCTCCTCAGACATATTTTCTTTCTCTTCTTAGAATGGAAGAATGTGAGGCACTCTGTACGAGGCTGGCCATCATGGTAAATGGGAGGTTTACATGCCTAGGCAGCCCCCAGCACGTCAGAAAGCGGTTTGGTCATGTGTACACTCTAACAGTAAAGATCAATATTGCTAAGGATGAAGATAAAGTAGAAGAGTTCAAAAAATTCATTGAAGCAACTTTCCCAGGTAACATAGGTGTGATGGATTCATGACTGTTATATTAAGTCATATTCACTGCCCTGCTACATGTTTTTAATTATAGATTTCACTGAATTATTCATATTTATTGAACCCTTATACTAAGTTCATTTTAATAATTTCTACGAATTTATCCCTGTTGTTTACTAAGAGATTTTCACTGAATAGCAGAGGTTCTCAATAATTCCTTGAAAAAAATCAATAAGCTAAAGTTGCTAGTATGAATTAATATGTAGAATTAATTTAATTTTTTATTTTTTTCTTTTTATAGAAAATAGATTCTTTTCTCATACATTATATCTTGATTACAGTTTCCCCTCCCTCTACTCTTTCAAGTTCCTTCCCACTTCCCCTCCCATCTGGATCCACTCCCCTTTCTGTCTCTCATTAGAAAACAATAGGCTTCTAAGAGATAACAAGTGTAATCAAATAAAATACAAGGTAAAACAAAAGCCATCACATCAAATTTGGACAAGGCAAACCAACAGAGGGAAAAGAACCCCAAGAGAAGGCAAAAGAATCAGAGACCCACTCTTTAACACACTCCAGAGTCCCATAAAAATACTGAATTGGGAGCCATAACATATATGCAGGCCCTGCACATACTACCTTAGTTTCTGTGAGTTCATAAGAGCTTTGCTCAGTTGATGCAGAGGGCCTTCTCCTGGCGTCCTTACTCCCCTCTGACTCTCACAGTCTTTCCATCTCCTCTTCTGCAGAGTCCCTGAACTCTGCAGGGAGGGATTTGATGGAGACATCCCATTTTGGGCTGAGTGTTCCAAGGTCTGTCTCTCTCTGCATGTCTGCCTGTGGATCTCTGTATGTGTTCTCATCTGCTGCAGGAGGAAGCTTCTTTGATCATGGCTGAGCAGGGCACTGATCCTTTACTGTAGCAAAATATCAGTATAAGTCATTTTATTGCTACTTTTTTTTTAAACAATCAGTAGTATTTGGTTTTGCCCTAAGTCTCTGAGCAACTACTCTCTGGTTCTTGGTCACTCAAGCAATGTCAGGTATGCATTCTGTCTTAGTAGGGTTTCTATTGCTGCAATAGAACACCATGACTAAAAAGCTAGTTGGGGAGGAAAGTGTTTATTTGACTTATACTTCCATAATGCTGTTCATTATTGAAGGAACTCAAGACAGGAGCTCAGACAGGGCAGGATTCTAGAGGCAGAAGAGGATGAGGAGGCCTTAGAGGGGTGCTGCTTTAGTGACTTGTTCCCCATTGCTTGCTCAGCCTGCTTTCATATTGAATCCAGGCCCACCAGTCCAGGATGGAACCACCCACAACAGACTGAGCCCTCCTCCAATCAATAAATAATTAAGAAAATGCCTTACAGCTGGATCTTATGGAGGCATATTCTCAATTATATTTCCCTCCTTTCAGATAACTCTAGTTTGTGTGTCAAGTTGACATCTCATGGAGTGAACCTTAAGTTACTCCATAAACTCTGTGCCACCATTGCCCTAGGTGCACTGTAGATCAAAGGTTTTGTGGCTAGATTGGTGTTTACATTTCTCTTTTGGTAGTCTGCAGAGTACCTTCCTGTACCTAAGACACTAGAACGTGGCGGTGAAGGTTCTATGTAGGCACCAACCCAACCTCTCCATGTTCAATGTGTTATATGAAGTTTGTTTTCAGCAATGAGGTCTTGCTGTCAGTTTGTGGAGAGCAACCTATTGTCTTGGCAACAGCCTGAGTTATTTGAAGATTTCCATGGGACCCTTTTGTCCAAGAACTCAATTGGATATAACCCAGTCCAGGTTCATTTGATGACAGAGATGGCCACCTGGGACTTGGTCTCCCTCACTATTTGCGCACTTCATTAGAATCACCTTCATATATTTTAGAAAGCTTCCACTGGTTTCCATACCAACCCTCAAATGCCCTTCGATTCTAGCTATCTCTCCCTACATCCTCTTCTTTAACCCTATTTTCCCTCCCTCTCCCCACCTGAACCTCCCTTTCCACACCTCCCACAGCACTCAATCTACCAATAAAATCTATTTCCTTCTCCAAGGGAGATCCATGGCCTAGTCCCTTCCTCTGTGCCTAACCTCTCTGGGTCTACAGATTGTAGCTGGGTTATCATTTATTTAATGGCTAATATCCACATATAAGCAAATACATGTTTTTACCTTTCTGGGTCTGGGTTACCTCATTCAGGACGATCTTTTCTAGTTTCATCAATTTGCCTGCAAATTTCATGATGTTATTTTTAAACAGTTGAGTAATACTCCATTGTATAAATGTACCACATTTTCTTTCTGTTGAGGGACATCTAAGTTGTTTCCAGTTGCTAGCTATTATAAATAAAGCAACAACGAATGTTGTTGAGCAGTGTCCTTATAGTAGGGTGAAGGGTCCTTTGAGTATATGACCAAGAGTTATGTCGTTGGATCGCTAGGTAGATCAATTCCCATCTTTCTGAGGAACTACCATACTGATTTCCATATGAATTTCCATAGTGGCTGTACAAATTTGTACTCCCACCAGAAATGGATAAGTGTTCTCCTTACTCCACATACTCACCAGTATGAGCTGTCACTTGTCTTATTGATTGTAGCCATTCTAACAGGTGTAAGAATGTCAAAGTAGTTTTCATTTGAATTTCCCTGATGGATAAGGATATTGAACATTTCTTTAAAAATTTCTCAGCCATGTACTTCCTCTCTTAAGAATTCTCTGTTGGGTATGTACCCCATTTTAATTGGGTTGTTTGTTTTCTTGCTATCTAGGTTTTCTTAATTCTTTATATACTTTGAATATTAGCCCTCTATAAGATGTGGAGTTGGTAAAAATATTTTTCTATTCTGTAGACTGCTGCTTTGTTCAGATGATACTGTCCTTTGACTTACAGAAGCATTTCAGTTTCACAAGAACCCATTTGTTAACTGTTGATTGTAGTGCCTGTGCTAATGGTGTTCTGTTCAGAAGGTCTTCTCCTGTGTCAGTGAGTTCAAGGCTATTCCTCACTTTCTCTTCTATCAGGTTCAATGTATCTAGTTTTATGTTAAGGTATTTGATCCACTTGGACTTGAGTTGTGTGAGAGTAAATAAGCATGGATCTAGATGCATTCTTCTGTATGCAGATATCAAGTTTGACCCAACACCATTTGTTGAAGATGCTGGTTTTTTCCCAGTGTCCCTGGCTACTTTATCAAAAGTCAGGTTCCATAGATGTGTAGATTTATGTTTGGGTCTTCAATTCAATTCCATTGATCATGTCTGTTTTTATGCCAATACAGTGCAGTTTTTATTACTATAGTTTTGTAGTACAGCTTCAAATCAGTAATGGTGAGACCTCCAGACGTTCTTTTATTGTTCAGGATTGTTTTAGCTATCCTGCTTTTTTCCATATGAAGCTTAAAATTGTCTTTCAAGATCTGTGAAAAATTGTGTTGGAATTTTGAAGGGGGCTGAACTGAATCTGTAGATTGCTTTTGGTAGGTGGCCAATTTACTATATATAATATGATATATTAATCATAATGATCCATGAAAATGGGAGCTGTTTCCAGCTTCTGGTATCTTCTTCAATATCTTTCTTCAAAGTCTTGAAGTTTGTATCATATAAGCCTTTCATTTGCTTGGTTAGTTACCTCAAGATATTTTATATTATTTGAGGCTTTATATTATTATTATTTGAGCCTATTGTGAAAGGTGTCACTTCCCTGATTCCTTTCTCAGACCATTTTTTATTTGTATATAGGAGGGCTATTAATTTTTGTGAGTTAATTTTGTATCCAGCTTCTTTGCTGAAAGTGGTTCATCAGCTGTAGGAGTTCCCCCAATGGAATTTTTAAGGTCGCTTATGCATACTAGCATATCATTTGCAAATAAAGATACTTTGACTTCTTTCTGTATAATTTGAATCCCCTGGTATTCTTCAGTTTTCTTATTGCTCTAGCTAAGACATCAAGTACTGTATTGAGTAGGTATGGAAAAAGTGGACAACCTGGTCTTGTTACTGATTTTAGTGGAATTGCTTTGAATTTCTCTCCATTTAAATTGATGTTGGCTATAGACTTGCTGTAAACTGACTTTATTATGTTTAAGTATGCCTCTTGTATCCCTAGTTTCTCTAGGACTTTTATCATGAAGAAGTGTTGGATTTTGTCAAAAGCCTTTTCTGCATCTAACGAAATGATCATGTGTCCTTTTCTTTAAGTTTATTTATATAATGGATTACATTTATTGATTTTCATATATTGAACAATCCCTGCATCTCTGGGATGAAGCCTACTTGATCATGGCAGGTGATCTTTTTGATGTATTCTTGAATGTAGTTTGCAAATATTTTATTTAGTATTTTTGCATCTAAGTTAATAAAGGAAATTGGCATATAATTCTCTTTGTTTGGTCTTTATGTGGTTTCACTTTCGGAGTAACTGTGGCCTTATAAAATGAATTGGGAAATGTTCCTTTTGTATCCGTTTTGTGGAATAATTTGAGGAGCATTAGCATTAGCTCGTCTTGAAAATGTGGTAGAATTCTGTGTTAGAACCATATGCAATATGGCCCTGGGCTTTTTGGTTGGGAGACTTTTAATGACTGCTTTCTTTAAATGACTTATTTGATCTTTATTTAACTTTGGTAAGCGGTACCCAATTTTCCAATTTGGTGAAGTACAGGTTTTTAAAGTATATCCTTAAGATTCTCTGGACTTCCAGCCGGGCGGTGGTGGCACATGCCTTTAATCCCAGCACTTGGGAGGCAGAGGCAGGTGGATCTCTGTGAGCTTGAGGCCAGCTTGGTCTACAAGAGCTAGTTCCAGGACAGGCTCCAAAGCCACAGAGAAACCCTGTCTCGAAAAAAAAAAAAAAAAAAGATTCTCTGGATTTCCTTCATGTCTCTTGTTATGCCCCCCCTTTTCCCCTTTTCTTTCGGATTTTGTTAATTTGGATATTCTCTCTGTATCTTTTAGTTAGTTTGGATAAGGTTTTTTTCTATCTTGTTGATTCTCTCAAAGAATCAACTCTTTGTTTCGTTGATTCTTTGTATTGTTCTCTTTGTTTCTATTTCATTGATTTAAACCCTGAGTTTGACTTTTTTTCTTGCCATCTACTCCTTTGGGGTGTGATTTCTTATTTATGTTCTAAAGCTTTCTGGCATACTATTAAGTTGCTCCTATGAGTTCTTGCTAGATTTTTATGTAGGTACTCACTGCTATAAACTTTCCTATTAGCACCACACAATGAACTGTATCCCATTAAGTTTAGGTTTGTTTGCTTTTATTTTCATTGAATTCTAGAAAGTCCTTAATTTCCAGTTTTCATTCAGTAAAGAGCTGTTCAGTTTCCATGAGTCTAAGTTTTCTGTTGTTGGTATCTAGCTTTAATCCTTGGTGGTCTGATAGGTTGCATGGAGTTATTTCAGTTTGCTTGTATCTATTGTGATTTGTTTTCTGTGTAAGTGTATGGTCAGTTTTGGAGAAAGTTCCATGAGATGCAGAGGAGAAGATGTATTTGTTTGTGCTTGGCTGAAATGTTCTGTAAATATCTGTTAGGTCCATTTTGTTCATAACATCTACTAGCTTCAGCATTTCTCTGTTTAGTTTTTGTCTGGATGACCTGTCTATTGGTGAGAGAGGGGAATTGAAGTCTCCCACTAACTGTGTGAGGATCAGTATGTGATTTACTGTGTAGTAGTGTTCCTTTTTCAAACATGGATGCCCTTGTATTTGAGGCATAGATGTTAAGTCCTTTGATGACTATGCAGTGTCCTCCCTGTCTTTTGTGATTTTTGGTTTGAAGTCTATTTTTTGTCTTTTTATTGGAGAATTGAGACCACTGATATTCAGAGATATCAATAACCAATGTTTGTTGATTCCTGTTATTTTAATGTTGTTATTTGTATTGGTGATGGAGAAAGAAAAAGAGAGAAAGTTTCTTTCTGTTGATTTTGCTGCTCTGAGATTATTTATCCCCTGTATTTTATGTGCTAGCTTCAGTTAGTACCTCACCATCCACATGACACACTAACACCATCACTTGTCACAGGATTCTGTTTCTTTCTGGTTCCTCTACTGTATTCTCATCACTAGGCAGAGATGTGACATGCCATTTAATACTTTTGGCTTGATTAATATCTTAGTCAATTTTCTATTGCTGTGAATAGATGCCTGACATTGAGTAGTTTAGAAGGGAATGAAGTTTGCTTTGCTCACAGTTCGGCATGCTGGGAAGTTAAAGATCCTGCATCCACTCAAGTCTGGAAGACGACCTTCCCTCTCTGTCATAACATGGCATAAGTAGTCACATGGGGAGACAGACCAAACCTGACTGATCACACTCATCTGTTTCCCTCTTCTCATAAAGCCATTGATGTCATCCTAGGGGACACATCCCATGAGCTCATCTAATGACCTCCCAAAGGCTGCACATCTACATGCCATTAAAATGGCAGCTAAACTTCAGCATGAGTTTCAAGGGAAAACATTCAAACTATAGCTAAAGGTCTCCAACTTGAGTAGTCACTGTCATCGGTGTGGTAAAAGGATCAATTTTGCAAGAATGCATATCAGTCCTTAAAGAGCATTTAAATATGTGAAGCAAAAATTGATAGGACTTAAAGAATGAATTCATTACTATACCTGGAGATCAAGACATAGAAGACTATTAAAAGTATATAAGGAAACCAGGTCTGGTGGTATAAACTTGTAACCAGCTATTCAGGAAGCTGTGGCAGGAGAATCACAAGTTCAAGGCCAGCTTGGGTGACCTGATTCTCTCAAAACAAAAGGTAAAAACTGACTGTGTAGTGTGGTTTGATGGTGCAGTGCTTGTGTAATATGCGTGAAGGCCTGGGTTCGGTCCCCAGTACCACAGCTGAACAAAGTTAATAAGGTAGACTATTTGAAATGCTATTCTTTTTCTAAGTTACCATGAATCTTAATTTATTTATGGACAGTTACATTGATTATGGACAGTTACATTGATTTTCAATGTTGGTCAACTTTTTATTCCTAGAATATATCTCACTTGCTTGTGATGTATTCTACTTTTAAACATTTATAGATTCGAGTTCCTAATATTTGATTAATGTGTGCATCTGTGCTTAGAAGTGTATTGGTCTAATTTTCCTTTCCTGTCACTAGTACTGCTTAATTTGGGGATCAATGTTATCTCCTCTCATAAAATGAATTGTAAAATATGGCCTCTTCTTTTAGGTTCACTAAAATTATGTACAAGACCTTAAAAATATTATTTGTGGCCTGAGTGCAGTAGCACACGCCTTTAATCCCAGCAGTTAGGTTGCAGAGGCAGGTGGATTTCTATGAGTGTGATGCCAGCCTGGCCTGCATAGAAAGTTTCAGGCTTATATAGAGAGATGCTGGCTCCAAAAAGAAAATTTGTATATGTGATGTTTTGGTAAAGAATTTTTATGAAAAAGGATCAAATACAATTTTCAAAAAAGTAAAAACTTCACAGGTGAAAATTATATTCACTGAAATTAAAACCAAATGACTATGGTGTGACAAATGTTTATGGTATACTAGTATTGAGATTTTACACGCACACACAAAATAGAGCTCATGAATAGAAAGACTGAAAACACACAGACAATGTTATAACAAAAACTGAGTGACAGTGTCTTCCAGGAAGTTCAAAATATAAGCAAGTAGACTGAAAATATAAGCAACAAGACTGCGCCCTCTCCATAGCCAGGCTGGCCATAGCCAGTGGTCACTTCAGTACTGTCAGAAGTCTAGAAGCTGAAGGCTTTGCAGAGTGTGATTTTTATACTGTAAGAAATAACCAAAGTAGTCAGCACACATATACGGTGATATTGTCATTTAGGAAATACAAACTAAGCCTTGCAGTGAAGTGCAAGTCCATCATCAAGACAGTTAACATCTAGATGACTAACCACACCAAGAACTAGCACAGTATGAATAAAAGGGACACACATATCTATGGCTGACAGGATAAAAAAAATACTTAAATTCTTTTGTGGTATCTAACATTGTGCTCCAACAATACATTCTTAGAAATTAATTTCACAAAAATACCAGAATGTAGACAATGTTCAAATCAAAATTATATACATATAATGGTTCCAAACTGGATATATATTTATTGCTATATAACAAATTACCAAAAAAAACCAGTAGTCAAAATAGTAGTGACCACCTATTATCTCATAATTTCCATGGCTTAGCTGAGTGTTTCTGGTCCAGTGTCTCTCATGGTGTGGAATAGTTTGATGTCTCGTTGGTCCTGGTGGATCTGCTATGAAAGAGATTCGTCCACATGGCTGTTGACAGTTTGCTGCTACATGGAAATCTTGTTGTCACAATGTGGGAGCTAGCTTCCCTCACATAAAATGACACTGAGAACACTGAGATGAAGAACGTGTTGCCCTTCATGAACTAAGCTGACAGTCGGACGCTGTTATTCTGCAGCTACCTATTGATACAAGTCTGCCGTGTGGTGGGAGCAGTCTGCAAGTCTAGATGCCCTTCTCTGTGCCCACAACCGTAGAAACAACTACACACTAGAAATTTGGAGTAATGAAAATTAGTAATATATGGCTACAGATGACAACTTTTTTGACTGAAAAATATAGATAAAAAGAATATGTGGTGTATGTGTGCCATCATGCGAAGCACAGAGAATTCAAAACAAAGCAATTATATCTAGGAGTTCATTCTTAAGCAATAATACAATAAAGAACAGCTAAGAGATGCTTAACCATAGAAGCCAGGGAAAGTGGTTGCCTTTAAGGAAGAGAAAATGAGTCTGATCACAACACAGACACCATCGGGAGTGGTGAGTGTCAGTTACCGATAGCTTTACTGTGGGTCACTAAGCTATAGATGTCAGTCATTTTCTGATACTGGGATAAAATATTATAACTAAGGCAGCTGCTAGGAGAAAGTTTATTTTCTGTGGTTCAGAGGGATAAAATCTGTAATGAATGGGATGGCATGGCAGCAGACAGCCAAAGCAGGAAGCTGAAAGATTACATAATCAATGGCAACCACAAAGTAAGGAGGGCAAAAAGGAAGGGTGGTGAGGCTATGAACTCTCAAAACCTGTCTCAATGGCGTACTTCCTCAAAAAAACATAGATTTTTTAATAATAATACTTTGATACCCTATTTATGTGTACTTAATATATTTCGCACTAAAAAACTTGAAAACTACTCATAATTTTGTGTATGGATTCATTACAAAAGAATTGCTATTCTTATTGACATTTATTTTATCTTGTCTTTAAAACATTTTAATCCCAATTCATTCCACTGGTGGTGACTCCCAAGTATATAATAATAAACATGAATGCATCCTACTAACTAGAAGTGGCTGCAGTATTGGTACCAAACACTAGGATTCATATAAATCTCAGGTTTTGTAACTGATCGTGTGAGTTACCAATTGTTCCAAATGTAATTAGCCAATCCTCTGCAATTTTTCAAGCAATAGGTAATAATAATAAGTCAGTATTTTACAGAGAAGTAAATCTATTGAGATAATTAAAGTCATCCTTTTAATGATTACAATCTTGAAGATTATATCTTTTGTATTAACTGCACATATTCTCTCTTCAATTTGTGTGAAAAAAATGGAATAGAAATTACCTAGGAGTTATTCAAAACTACCAAATAGTAGGATCCAAAGCCAGGTGTGGTGATGCACACCTGTAATCCTGGAACTTGAGAGTTAGAGGCAGTTGGATTGCCATAAATTCAAGCTCAACCTGAGCTAAATAGAAAGTTCCAGGCCATTCTGGACAATATAGCATGTTCCATGCTAGCCAACACTATAAAACAATGTATTTTTTATTAAAAAGAAACATTATGATCCTCTCCATTACTAATTTGTCAAAAATCTTTCTCTTCTTAGGTAACATCAAAAACCAGGAGTTTCAAGGGATTATTGGCTACTATATTCCAAGCAAGGAAATCTGCTGGGGAAGGGTAAAGTTCATGCCAGTCTAACGTGTTAATAGAGGGCAAATAGAAAACACTGGGACTTAAACATATGGGTGAGGATCTGATTATCAGAGAATTAGAAACTTTAAGTTACTTTTCCAATTTAACTTGGAATTTAACTGATTCCTGAATTTAACTGATTGAATCTTCTGACCTCCAAATTATATTATTATGTCATGTTCAGCAAGAGAATGAGGATGATTGATTAGGTATGCATGGATAGGCCGGCCAACAGTCCCAGTACTCTGGAGGCTGAGGCAAGGGAATCTCCAATATGAGTCCAGCCTGGCCTCCATGTACAGACTCTGTCTAAAAGCATGTGTAAGTAGAACAGGGGAAGGGGTGTGCAGGATAGCTGTTTGTTATCTTTTTCAGTTGTCTTTCCTTTTTGCTTTTTAGCTCTTTTTATCTTTGTGTCCTGGTTGGGGAAGGTCAAGTGGGGAAAGAGTTACGTAGTTATATTGCATGATAATTTTGCCTTTTATTTGTTTGTTTAAGGTATTTGAAATTATGGAGGAAGCTAAAGTGCTGTTCAATCTAGAAGACTATTCTGTCAAACAAGTGACACTGGAGCAAATCTTTCTGACCTTTGCTAATGCCGACAGAAGGAGAACTTCTGAGGAAATAAATATGCTATAAAATTGCAGTCCAACCAGTGCCCCTCTGTTCTCAGACTGCTGTCCCCAACTGAATACACAGAAGTCTTTCACAAGACTTTACACACATACAAATGAGCACCCAGGGGAAGGTAGTCTGCAGGCTTGGAAAGTTGAGTGAATGACAAGCTATCTGAACCGTGAAGATTTCTTTGACTCTACTTCTAAACTTAAAAGTCCGCAGTGTGCCCTTTTTTCCAGTCAGCCCCACCCACAAATTATTCTTTGCAATGAGTCATTGGTGTGGTTCAAACCTCTGGGCACACCATCATCGCTGGATCCTCACCGAAACTCCTCTCAGGTATCCTGCAACTGCCCCAAGTCATGGAGATCCTGTGGTTATCGTTCTACAGGATCAGTCTCTTCACACACTCCAGCAGGTCCTAGCTGTGGTAGATGTTAGGGTGGACCAACCAAAGGCCCAGGATGTGGCTCTGGGTGGCGTAGTAATATTTCATTTGTATGTTAATAAATAAAGCTTGCCTGAAGATCAGAGAGTAAAACATTTGCCCTGGTCAGCCTTACAGAGCAGGCAGTGGTGATACACACCTTTGACCCCGTAGCCACAGGAGTTTGACACAGAAACCAGGTGATAGAAGTACACGCCTTTAATCCCAGCACTAGAGATGAATATAAGATGGGAGGAGACAGCTCTCACACAGTCTCATTCTAAGGATTCCTGGAGACAGGATCGCCATTTTGGACTGAGGTAGAGGTAAGAGGCAGTGGCTGGCTGTTTTGCTTTTCTGACCTTCAAGTTGAATTCCAAAATCTGTCTCTGGGTTTTTATTAATCATGCTATAGGGTGGTAGCTGAACTGGTCAGTCTGGGCCACTGAGACTGCCTACCTCAGGAGAGGTGTGGAGCCAGCAATCCTCGGCCCATGCCATAGGGGTAATGGTGTGGGGAGGGGCCGTTTCTCCCAAATGATCATCTTTCTCATAGGGTGTGGGGCCAGCTCTCCTGCTGCAACATCCAATGAGAATCAGTGTCAGCTTTCCCAGGGACAGTGATAGGCAGGGCTGGCTCAGCATGGCCATTGGATTTCAACATTCATGGTTTCTATGACACCCTGTGGCAACACAGGCCATGGACATCATCACATACCCCAAGCTGCAGCAGGACCACAGACCTAGACGTGGCCTTCCACAGCAGTTCATAGTCCTAGACTTTTCATCAATGAACCAACTTTTTTTTTTTTTTAGCTATCTTTGACTAGTAAGTCTCTCTTTCCTCTCTCATCTACCCCACGGTCATTCTGTCATCTCCAGACTCACAGTCCTCAAGACCCATTGCTCTGACTCTACCTGGTGACTCCCTCTTCCTGTTTGCCCCATTGTCTCCAAATTTATAAGTGTAGCTGCAGACCAAGGTTGGCTGTGCCTGGCCTAGGTCCAAGAAGCTTATGCACTAGCTTTTCCTAGCCTAATTATAGCCACACAGGCCTTCACGGGCCCAGTCTAAGACAGGCCAGAATGCTGTCCAAGAAGCAACAAATATACTACTGAACAAAATGACAGAAGTTCAAGATTTAAAGTCAGAATTCAATGAAGAGATAGAAATATTGATGAGACCTCAAGCTGAACTGAAGATAGAATTGAAAAAGTCACTAACCCAAGTAGAAAACTCAAAGGAAAGCCTTGCAAGGAGACTGGCTCACGTAGAAGATTGACTACCAAGACTCAGAGGAATTAGACTACATGAGCAAATAATATATGTTTAAAAAATTAAGCACAGGAAGAAAACATGCAGGGATCGGGGACACCATGAAAGGACAAAATAATTATAGACATAGATGAGGGAGAACTCCAGGCCAATGGCAAAGGCTAGATCTATGACATGATCCTAAAGGTGAAATGCCCCAAACTAAGTAACAACATACATATACAAGAGAAGATAAGACCACAGAAGAAACTCCTTACGACATATCAGAATATACAGAACAAAGAAAATATTGGAAGCTACAAGAGAAAAAAAACCACATCACATATAAAGGGAAACCCATCAGGATAACAGCTGTTTTGTCAGTGGACAATTTGAAGCTGGAAGAGCTTGGAGCGCTACACTCCAAGTTCTGAAAGATCCTACCTGACAAACTAGACTATTGTATTCAGAAAAACTATCTGCCATGATTGAAGAAGAAAGAAAACCCTTTCATGAGCAAATGAGGCTAAAAAAGATTGATATCCAGGAGACAACCCCACACAAGACACAGGAAACAATATTTCAGGCTGAAGAGAGAAATAAGCATAACCAAGAGAGTGTATAAAGAAAACAAATGAAGCTATAATTACTAAAATACAAAATACAACTAAGAACACAAATAGCAAAAAGAAAAAACTGTCGACACAAACCTTTCAATCATATCTTTCAATACCCATGTCCTCAGTTCTCCCATTAAAAGACAGAGTTGATGACCTGACTAAGAAACAAAACCTATCTTTCTGTGGTATACAAGAAACTCGTCTTTATAAATAGGCACCACCATAAAGTAAAATGATGGAAAAGGAACTCCAAACAGAACCAGAAAGGAAGCAAGCATTGCCATTCTAATATCTGGCAAATAGACTTCAAATTAAAACTAATTAGAAAGATAAAGAAGGGCTCTCCATTCTAATCAAGAGAACAGTTAATAAAGAAAACATTACAATCCTAAACATATATATACACCAAACTCTGGAGCACATAACTTCATAAAAAGTATACCACTGGAATTAAGGACATTAAGTACACAGATTAATCCCAGGACATCCAGGGATACACAGAGAAACCCCATCTCAAAACAAACAAACAAACAAAAACCATAGGTTGATTTAAAGCCTTTAATAGTAGGTGATTTCAGTATCTTACCTTCTTCAATAGACAGGAGGCAGGCTACCTTAACAAACACAGAATCATCAGAATTAAATGACATTACATAATGGATTTAACACATATTTACAAAATATTCTACCCAAACTTAAAACAAAATACATTCTCATCAGCAGTCCATGGAAACTTCTCTAATATAGAGGACAGCCTGGGACACAAAACAAATTCAGAAAAATTAAAATAACTCCATTATCATTATTCTACCTGACCATATTGCAATAGAACTTAAAATGGGCAGCAAGCAAATCTCTAGTAAGTACACAAACTCATCAAGATTAAATAATTTTTACAGAATGATGAAAGGGTCAAAGAAAAAAATCAAAAAAGAATTTTTTTAATCCATGCAATGAAATGAAGATTAAAAATATGAAACAATAAAAACTCTAGGACAATTAAAAGCATTCCTACAAGAGGATTTATAGCTCTAAATGTGGAATGAAATGAAGATTAAAAATATGAAACAATAAAAAACTGTAGGACAATTAAAAGCATTCCTATAAGAGGATTTATAGCTCTAAATGCCTGCATTAAAAAATCAGGAAGTGCACAAATAAACTACTTAATGCCACTCAAGAATTTAGAAAAATATAAGAACAAAACAAACTCAATTCCAATAGGCAGAATTTTTAAAGCAAAAATTAAATAAAAACAAAAAATAAATGGATCTAAGAGCTGATTCTTTGAGAAAATAAGAGTGATAAGCCCTTGACCCTACTAATAACATAAAGAAATGACCTAAGTTAACAGAATCAGAAATGAACCAGGGAAACGTTGAAACAAACACCAAAGAAATTAAGAATCTTTTAAAAGAATAATTTGTTTTTATTATTTAAAACAAATTTTAAATTTAAATATATTCTTCTGTAATGAATTAGGTCAGTACAATGAATAATTAGGCCAGCTCAAGAATAATAAATATACTTTAATGGTTATAAGGGGAAAACTCATGCTACAAGAGTGGGAAGTCTGACTTCCTATATGTCCAGTGGGCACCGCACAGAGAGGGTGTGCACCTTAATTTTCCCAGTTTTTCCTCCTCTGCTGCAGGTAGCCACACCTTAATTAGATGTGATTGGTTGATAGGGTTCCCCCATCATCTCCCCCTTTTGTCTAAACAAGATTGATCCAAACCTAATACAACTACATATAATAGGAACAGATACCAAATATAAAATTACAAACAATAAACAATATCAAGCAAGGAACGCATAACAAAAGTTTTACTAAACATTTTATTTTAAGGAGTTTAAATATTGTATTGAAATTAAGCTTGGCTAAATCATGAGGAAGGGAACTACAATTATCTAATCTTTAACTCCATCAATGATCTGAGAAGGGAAACAATATTACTTAAGTGAACAGGAAGTGCAATCGAGAAACTTCCAAAATGTGCAACAAATGACAGAGACAACTGACTACCTGGGCAATCACCCAAAATTTCATTTGTAATGTTGAAGAAACCAACTTTGGCTAAAGCCTAACATAACTGACATACCATTTTTAAAGCCAAGAAACTTTTCAAAACTATCTTACCCTGTCTTGGCAGGATATGACAGTCCTGTTTTATCCATTTACGGATGCTCTGTATCTCTGTTAGTGGTTGAGGTATGGGCATTTCTTTGCCCAAAGGCCAGTTTTGCCAAGAAGACAGGCTCCAGGTAGAGTGTCTTTGGTGCTCAACATTCTCAGAAATAGATCGGTGTTGCCAAGAGTGATTGTGTCTCACCACCACAGAACTCTAAGTTAGATTAAAGGCCATTTTTTATAGTTCTTTGAAGAGGTTGAAGATTATCTATCTATACTGAATATAATCTCTATGTATCTAAGGAACCTAATTAGTCTAATTATAAATATGACAAGAATAGATGACTATTGATCTATAATTTTTAATACCTATCTAACTTAAAGACTAAGACAATAAACAACTGTGTAATAAATGAGGACAATGACCTTTAAATGTAAACAATGTATAAGTATTTTGATCAGAGGTAGTAATGTATTCTGCAATATGGTAAACATATGTATCAATACATAAACAATGTTTTAAACAGAGGTAGAAGCATACATGCAAACAATATTTAATATAATTTAACTTTGTATCAATATGTAAGAATCAATACCAATCTACTATCCCAGATTGGTTGATAGGGTTCCCCCATCAATCTTCCCCTTCCCCAAGTCCTTCCAGATCCTCTCCTATTCCATACCCAACCAATTTTAGTTCTTTCTTAAATGAACAAAAAGCCCCACAAAAATCTAATACAAAAAATAAAAAAAAAAAACCTAGGAAACAAAATTCAGCAAGCAACACCCAAAAAGAAAAAAAAACTGTAACCAAATAAAAGCATATGTACACATACACACGCATGCACACACACATGCACACACACAATAAAACCTGTGAAGCCCATTATTTGTTGGTCCACTACTCTAGAAGATGAGACTTGCCCTAGAATGGATGATAGACTAAATGTCATTCCATTGGAGAAAACTGATTTTCCCTCTCCTAGTAGTATAAATGTTCAGTTGTTAACATTTACCCTCCAGTGGCTAGATTTTCAGTCATTCATCCTCTATTTTAAAATATAACAAAATATAATAAGATACAACAAAAACTATCACATCAAAGTTGGACAGAACAAACCAACAGAAAAAAAAAAAAGGAGCCAAAGAGAAAGCACAAGAGTCAGAGACCTTCTCTTCTGCCCACTCAGAATCCCACAAAAATACTAAACAGGAAGCCATAATACATACACAGAGCGACCTGCTGCAGATAGGCCCTGAGCATGCTGCTTGTTTCCGTGCGTTCATATGAAGTTCACATGAGCTTTGCTCAT
Organism: Ondatra zibethicus; assembly: GCA_004026605.1. Taxonomy (NCBI): domain Eukaryota; kingdom Metazoa; phylum Chordata; class Mammalia; order Rodentia; family Cricetidae; genus Ondatra; species Ondatra zibethicus. The sequence continues at coordinate 38,455 of PVIU01015485.1, forward strand.
GTTGATGTGGAGGGATTTGTATTCTTTGTGTCCTCCATCCCCTCTGGCTGTTACAGTCTTTCAACCTCCTCTTCCATGCGGTTCCCTGAGCTTTGGGGGGAAGGATTTGATGAACACATCCCATTTAGGGCTGAATGTTCCAAAGTCTCTTGTTCTCAGTGCAAATGTCTTTCTGTGTGTTGCAAGATATTTAGTCACACTGTGAAACCCGAGACTGTGTTACTAAAATCAACCTTGAATCGGGGTAGAGCCAACAAGAACCTGACAGGAATTAGCCACAGAGAGTAAGTTCAGAGGAGCCCGGAAGCTGGATGGAGTTGCACAGGAAGGAGTAGGGAGGGACTTGGAGTTTTGCGGTCTTTGTTTGGGATGTCTGGAGAGACATTCTTATGCTGGATCTCAGGCCAAAAAGGAAGGTCAACTGGTTGCCAGCAGATTTTCACCCCGACGTCTGACTCCCGGTTCTTATTGATAAGCAGAATGATAGAGACTTAGTTAAAGCTACATTTGGCAGCAGCAACAGAGAGGATGCCGGCAGGACCAGAAGCCCTGCCGGACTGAGGCCTGAGTGGAGTAGCGCTGACTGCAAGGTCATGGGTCTACGGACAGTAGTTAAAATATCAGTAGACCAGGTACAGCCGTAAGCAGATGGAAAAACAGCATCTGGCATTCTGACCTGGAGCACAACCACGGAAGCTGAGATGCCATGCCAGCCAGCACCTGCCACTGGCACTGCTTGCAGGGCTTGTGGGGACTCCAGAAGGTAGGCTCGTGCTTGGGAACTGTGGAAGAGATACTGACCTTGCCACTGACTTTGCTGCTGTGGACAAACTGAGAGGTCAGCAGATTTGGGAGACACCTGGGAAATTCTTAAGGAGGGAGTTAAGTAAAATTAAAAAGAAAAATCTTTCCCACATTAAAAATAAAAAAATATCACAATGCAGGGAGTTAGGAATCTGTACAGCACTTCTACGGATGACTTCCAAATGAAAATAAAAAATGAATGGATAACCAACTTAGCTAGGATTGATATAATGCTGAAGGTAATTACAGTTTGGTAATTCATATTTTACCCTTTCAAAAGTAGTTTGATAATAGTGACAAACAGGAAAGTTTGACTGATAAGGTACAAGTCTTAGATTTACTAATAAAAATAAGAAAAATTTGACTGATAAGATACAATCCTTGGAAGAATTTACTATTGATAAGATATGAGCTTTAGAAAGACTACTGATAAGATACAAGCCTTAGAGAGATTTACTAATGAAAATAAATATTTGATTGGTAAGATACAAGTCTTAGAAGGACTAACTATTGATAAGATACAGGCTTTAGAAAGACTTGCTACTGATAAGATACAAGCCTTAGAAAGACTAATGAACATAAGAAAAGTTTGGCTCATAAGATACAAGCCTGTCTTAATTTGGGTTTTTATTGCTGTGAGGAGACACCATGACCATGACAACTCTTATAAAGAAAACATTTAATTGAGGGGACTCACAGTTTCAGATGTTCAGTCCACTATCATCATGGCAGGGAGCATGGTAGCATGCAGGCAGAGGTGGTGCTGGAGCTCCATCTTACAGGCCACAGGAAGTCAGCTGGCACACTGGGTAGCCCGAGAATAATAACCTCCAAGGCCACCCTCACAGTGACACACTTCCTCAAGGCCACCCTCACAGTGACACACTTCCTCCAAGGCCATCCCCACTCCAGCAAAGCCACACCTTCTAATAGTGCCACTCCCTATGAGATTATGGGATTCTGGGGGCCAATTACATTCAAAATACCAAAAAGCCTTTGAAAGATTTACTAATGAAAATAAGAAAACATTGACTGATAAGATATAAGTCTTAGAAAGACCTACTAATGAATCTAAGAAAAATACTCAGACACAGACTGAGGAATTTAGATAGGAACCTACTGCACCACTACATGGTGAAACTGAAGAGGGACCCACAAAAGGTTATTAGAAAACCAACCTTGGTTTATCTATTTACTATACAAGCACAATCAGCAAACAATAGGCACCCCTACGGTTAAGCAGAAAGTGGGATCCTATAGAAATATTAAGTTTGAGGAGGTTTAAGGAAGCAGTTGTTTCATATGGTATGCATTTACCCTGTGTGAAGCAGATGTTAAATTCATGGGCAACTCAGAATAGAATTGTCCTGCAAGACTGGAAAGATTTAGCTACAGCAATGTTGGAAGCTGGTCCTCAGTTACAATGGATAACATGGTGGACAGAGGAAGATGGGGGTCATAGAACAATGAAATAGGTACAGAAACATTAATATTTTCCGAGATCAGCTTCTATGTGAAGGCCAAAATGCTGAGTTGCAAAGTCAATGTGAATTTGATGGTCACACCTTGTAGGATAAAAGAACCAACCAAAGAAACCAAACAATCCCTGAGCATAAAATCTAGCACCCTGACTCTGAACCCAGAGCCAATGAAAGAAATACACCCTGGATCTGAGACCCGAGTCAGGGGAAGGAACACTTTATCCCTGAACCTTGAACCAAAGAAATATGCCCTGACACTGAAACCAGTGCCAAAGAAACACACTTTGTTCCTAGAATCGGAGCCAATGCAAGAAATATGCCCTGGCCTTAAGAATAGAGCCAAAAAGGCTAAAAAGGACCAGTGAAAGAAATATAGTTTGTCCCTGAAATCAGAGCCATCTCTGCCCCTGACAAACTAAAATAACCAATCCCTGAGCAGAAAAACTTCTCACTTGGAAAACTCCACCCTTAAGAAGTCCTGTATAATCCCCTCTGCCTGGTCAGTTGGGGGCTATCCTTCACCACCCTAGCAGAGGCAGCCACTCTCCTGGACTCTTCCTTCACAAAACTTTCTCTAAAGAGTCTTGGGTTAAGATCTTCATTTGACAGCACAGAATAGAAGAACCTGGCTGAGACATCACTTAGGGGACTGAGCCAAAACACTTTGCTGAGACCCTCCCTTAGGAGGGTTGATCAAGGCTTAGCAGAAGTAACATCTTGGGCCAGAGAAGAAGCAGATAGCTCTGCAAGGGTATTCCCTTAAAGGAACAGAGCAGAACTCAGCTGTAGTGGCCCTCCAGGAGAAGAGCAAGATTGCTATATCCTGTGGTGACACCATCCCCCACTGCACCCCAACTTCAGGTAGCCTGGCTTCCAGACAAGTGAGGACACCTCTCCCTCCAGAGCGGAGCTGTCGTACTATGGCTCCAGCCTCCATGGCTGTCCTGTTGCAGTTCTACCCCTCCAGAGCTGTCCTCCTGCTGCTCTAGGTGTAGCCTGGCTTCCCAGTAAGACAGAATATCTTTGCAGTTCCAGAGCTGTAACACTCACACTTGCCTACACACCTTGGCCCTATATCATTTAGCAGCCTTAAATGCCTGGGACACGGCTGAGAATCAGGAAAGGGGTCTGAGTCATTGACTAAAATGAAACAAGGCTCAAAAGAAGCCATAAATGATTTTTTACAAAGATTGACTTCAACTATAAAAAGATTAATATCAGATCCAGAAGTCAGATGAATTTTTTTGTTTGTTTGTTTTTCAAGACAGGGTTTCTCTGTAGCTTTGGAGCCTATCCAGGAACTAGCTCTTGTAGACCAGGTTGGCCTCAACTCAGAGATCCATCTGCTTCTGTCTCCAGAGTGCTAGGATTAAAGGCCTGTGCCGCCACCACCCAGCTGTCAGACAAATATTAATTGAGTCTTTGGCTTTTAAAATACTAATTCAGAATGTAAAAGGGTAATTAGGCCTTTAAAGGCAAAATCATCACCAATAGATGAAGGGATCAGAAATACAGCTGATACTAGATCTACACTTAGGATGCTACTTTGATAGGAGTAATATCTAGAAATTGTAAGAAAAATTTAAGGAAACATCGAAATGTCAGATGTTTTAATTGAGGTAAACAAGGTCATCTGAAAATGAATTGTGGGCAAGGAGTTTCTGAAAACAAACTCTTTTCTAGAGATAATCCAAACAAAAGGCCCCAGCCTTCTGGAGTACGCAGAAGGCTGGCATTGGACTAATGAATGCAGATAAACAAGGGACAGAAAATGTAACCTTTATCATCAGGAAATACCTTAGGGGGCATCCGACAGGCCCCAATATAAAATTTGGTTCAATGATTCTCTGCCAGCATCAGAGAAACTCATTCACAGAGCAATTAAAAGACTTAATACCTGTTGTTTTAATACCTGCTCTAGATGTAATCAAGGACAGAATAGCTTCAGCAGATAAAACCAAAATTTCAGGAAAGAACAAAAAAACAAATATTTTGGCAAACTACTATAAATGATCAGAGACCAAAGCTAAAAATACAAATAAATGGCATTGAAATTGAAGGTTTATTTGATAGGTGCAGATGTAACAATAATTTCAAAAAATTCTTGACATCGAGATTGGCCTCTTCAGGAGGAAAATGTTCAACTTCTAGGGATTGGAACTTTATCTCAGGTAAAAGCAAAGTACAATATGGGTTGAGTGCATAGGTCCAGAAGGACAGATAAGAAAATTAACATAGCAATGAATTCATGGGAACATGATTTGTTGCAGCAATGGAAAACACAGATTAACATTCCTCTGATCTTAAACACAAACCATAAAATAAAGACTACTTCTGAGAAAAAGATTGAAAGTTATTATCAAGAACAGTCACAGACCATTTAGGTTGTACATGAGAAAGGTACCAACAGCCTTACCTTTAAAACTGTCATGTTGTAGTATCACAGAGTTCCACAATAGCTCAGAATGGAGTATAATAAAGATTTATTTATTTGGGGATATACTCACAGTAAGGGTAGCAATCCACAATCCTTTGCACACACTAGGAACTGGAACCAAACCTATCAGAAAAAAAGGGGGGCTGTGCACACTTTTTGCCTACTTATAATACATGAGACCATGGCCAAAGTGGGCTGGTATCTTACAGCTATTGACTGAAGGAGTTCCCATAACACCTCCCCCTTTTGTCTAAATAAGAGAATTCTAAGCCTAATACAAAGCTACATACAATAAGAACAAATATCTAGTATTGTCCAGGGAAAAGAAGGGGCAAAAACATACATAAAATTAAAATTACAACCAGCATGAACAACATCAAATAAGAAGCATATGCTAAATGTTTCAATAGTTATCCTATCCTAAGGAGTCTAAGTCGTATATTAAAAATGGTTTGGCTAAGTCATGAGAGAAAAGTAACTATGACTATCCAATCTCCAACCCCATCAAAGACCTGAGAAGGGAAATAATATTACCTGAGTAAAAAGGAAGTGCAATCAAGCAACTTCCAAAAGGTGCAAGAAATGACAGAGACAACCAGCTACATGGGCAATCACCCAAAGTCTAATTTGCAATGTTGGGGCGACCAATTTTGGCTAAGGCCTAGAGTGTCTGACAGATAATTTTCAGAGGTAGGAAAAGTTGAAAAACTGTCTTACCTTGTCTTGGCAAGGTTTGGCAGTCATTTTTGCTAGTATCCTATTTGTCCAATTTGGATACCGTGTATTTTGTCAGTAGTTGAGGCATGGGCAGTTCTTTACTCAAAGGCCAGTTTTGCCAAGAAGAAAACAAGTTCCAAGTGGAGTGTCTTCAGTGCCCAACATACTCTCAGGAATAGATCAGTGTTGCTAGGAGCAATCGTGTCTCACATCAACAGAATCCTAAGTTATTTAAATGCCATATTCTACAGTTCTTTGAAGTGTTTGAAGATTGCCTATCTATGCAAAATACAATCTCTATGCATCTAAAGAACCTGATTAGTCTAACTATAATTATGACAAACATGGGTGACTATTGTAATTCTTAATACCTATATAGCTTAATGAGTAAGGCTTCCATTAAAAAGCCTAAACAATCTTTAAACAAATGTGCAGCAAGTGAGGACAATGACCTCAAAATGTAAACATGTAAGTATCTTGATTAGAGGTAGCTCTGATAGTGCAATATGATAAATATATCCTAAAATTGCATCAATATACAAAGTGTCTTAAGCAGAGGTAGAAATGCATGCATACAATATGTAAAATAACTTTGCATTGGTGCATAAATATAAACAGAAATAGGAGTATATTAAATATAATTTAAATTTGAATCAATATATAAGAATCTATGCCAATGTAAATTGTCTATAAATAATAGCTCACAACTAATGCAATAATCTACCTATTATTCCATCCCATCCATTTCCCTTTTTTTTCCAAAAGAGATCCCTGGGCCTACTTCATTTCTACCTCCAACTCTATATCACTTATAACCAACCACTAGTAGATGTCCCTAACCCAACTTTGTTGGGAGAGGGGGTGTCGTTTTCTAGAATTACTTCCAGCTGACATGGGGGTGATGCTATTTCTATGAAATCCTGTAAAAACTAAGATGATGGTTAAGTTTCAAGATTACTTTCTGGTACAATTGCAGATTGTCTCTAGTTGGTAGGGTTTTTCTGAAGTTCTTATTTGACGTTCTGGCCAGAATGTTGTAAGAAGGTGCACCATCTCAGCTAGCCAAGTTAGAATGATCTTGAAGAGTTTGTAACCCAAAACCAATCTTAAAGTGGTGCTACCAACATAATGACATCATATCAACCAGGTGGAATTGTTGTTGTGGGCCCCATCTTCTTGCTGGAGACTTCAAAAGATTACTGTAGGAAAATTCCATTGTGGAAAACCTAAACATTATTCCTATCAAAATGGAAAGTATGAATTTCTATGGACATATATTCAATGAAAGGTACCAGAGAGACAAAAATAGGTATAGGGAGAAGTAAAATTTTTGAAAATAGAGTTTGGACAACCACAGTCCCTAGATTTTATCCTCCTTCTGTCCCACACCAGGTGGCTGCTGATATGAGACAGAAACTCTGAATTTTTCTTTTAACAACATGCTTGAATTTAGAGGAGAGCCATCATCCAACTCCAAAGCCAGCTTTGATTTTTAATGAGTCATGACTACCATTATATGTATGTTTAGGGAGTGAGATCTTACCCTGCAGAGATATTGGTATCATAAGTCAGATTTCTCTTTGCTTGGTGATTCTTTCTGAATAGCTATCTTTTCTTCTTTAGGCATCTAAAGAAGGTCTCAACTTTTCAAAGATGGGTATTTTTCTGCAAAGACAAGAACAGAACCCTGCCCAACCCTTATGAGGTTTCCTTATAACCTGTGGAGTGTCATCTCTGTAGATGAGCTGACATTTATCTTTATCAAGAGGTTTCTCCTTTTCAAACTGAATCTTGATTAATTTTGATGGTATCCATAGTTATTCTCATATGGAAACAAAAGTGAAACCCCTTCCTCAACATAGCACATCTCCTGGTTTCTATTTTGAGGTCAACACATCCTTGAAACACACTAGCTGATTTAATTCAGAAGTTTTTTCTATTATCCAATATCTCTCTGCAGCCATTGTTCCTTTCTCATTAGCATTAAGAAAATTCAAGGTTAATATGCATTATGCAGTCTATTTCTGGGGGTCTTTTTATCTATTTCTGTTTGTTTAAAATATCCTTTGTATTTTGATTTGATCTTTCTAGAACTGCCTGACCTGTAGGGTTGTGTGGTGTACATGCAATATGCTTTATATTATAATAAGCAAAAAACCGTTTCATTTTCTTAGAAATATATGCTGGAGCACTGTCTATTTTTATTTGTGCAGGTATACCCATGATGTCCACAACTTCTACTAAATGTGTGATTACCAATTAACTCAAAGCAGTTGCCCATTGAAAACCTGAATAGATAGCAATGGTGTGATTTACATATTTTAATTTTCCAAATTCTAAAAAATGGAACACACCCATCTGCCAGATTTCATTTGAATACCCTTTGGTTTACTTCCTATAAGTAGTGGTGTTTGGTTGTATAAAGAACAAGTAGGATGTCTCTTTATAATTTCCTTGGCTTGTTTCCATGTAATGGAAAAGTCCTTTTTTTAAAGCTTTGCATTGACATGATGTTTTTGTGAAATTCTGAGGTCTTCAGCACATTTCTAATCAATAATTGATCAATTTCTGTATTACCTTATGCTAGAGGACCTGGCAGGCCCATATGGGATCAGCTGTGTGTCATGTATTTGGAATAAGCCTATTCCTGATTCCTATATCTTGAACCTGAATAACTAATGAAGTCAATTCTGTATCATCTGGCATAAAATCAGTGGTTTCCATATGCAAGATAACTATCTTTTTTGCAAATTAGTAACTATATTGAGAGGTTCTTTAAAATTCCTTAGTACCAAAAGAATAACATATAATTCTGACATTTGGAAATAATCAGTTTTCCACTTTACTTTGTTCCACTTTACTTAAATCTTCTGATTTGTAACCTGCCCTTCCTAATTTATTTGTATCAGTTAAAATGAAGGAGCTCCAATTATTCGTGTGTCCTGTACAATGCAAAGAAGGATCCAATTAGTTCTCTTTATAAGTTGAACTTTCTTGCTTTTGGGATAGTTATTGTTAATCTCACTCAAAAAATTACTACAAGCTCCTTGCCAGGGTTCACTGTCTTTCCATAATTCATTAATTTCATCATTAATAAAAGGTACGATCATTTCTTCTGGGTATATTCCTGCTAATTGACAAAGTCTCAATTTTCCTTTTATAATTAATTCAGAGACCTTATCCAAATAATATTTTAATTTTTTACTTGGTTTATGTGGTAAAAAGATCCATTCTAAGATAATATCTTCCCTCTGCATTGAAATTCCAGTAGGAGAATATTTGGAGAGTAATATGACAAAAATGCAGTTAAGATTCAGATCCACCTGATCTACATGTGCCTCCTGTAATTTTTTTCAATTAAAGTCAATTCTCTCTCAGCTTCAACTGATAATTCTCTGAGACTATTTAAATCTTTGTCACTACCTTAGGTTGCTTTTTTAATTAATCAAGTCATCAAATCCTATCCCAATAGTGGGCCATAGATGGAAAATGTCTTCTAGCAATCTTTAGAAGTCATAAGAGTCTGCAACCAATTTCTCCTAATTTGTACCTTTTGAGGTCTAATTTTCTGCAAACGTATTTTATAACCTAAATAATTAATAAATTATAAATCTCCTCTTTATATTTTTCAGGAGTAATTTATAATCTCCAACAAGACAAAACTTTCTTTACTTCTTCAAACATTCTTTCTTAAAGAATCTACATTTGAATTGGATAGAGAAATGTTGTCCATGTGATGGTAAGCTATAGATTCAGGAAATTGCTTACTTATCATTTTTAATGGCTAACTTACAAAATGTTGGCACAAGGTGGGTCTATTTAACATTCTCTGTAGGATATCTGCTGTATACAAGAAACACACCTCAACCTCAAGACAGACATTACTTCACCAACCCCACATCAGACAGAGGACTGATCTCTAAAACATATAAAGAACTCAAGAAATTAGACATCAAAATTCCAAATAATCCAATTTTAAAAGTGATATACAGAACTAAGCAGAAAATTCTCAACAGAAGAATTTCAAATGGCCAAAAGACACTTAAGGAAATGTTCAACATCCTTAGCCATCATGGAAATGCAGATTGAAATGACTCTGAGATACCATCTTATACCAGTCAGAATGGCTAAGATCAAAAACACAAATGTTAGCTTATGCTGAAAAGAATGTGGAGTAAGGGAAACACTCCTCCATTGCTGGTGGGAATGAAAATTTATACAACCACCTTGGAAATCATATGGTGGTTTCTCAGAAAATTGGGAATCAACATACCTCAGAACCCAGTAATACCATTCTTGGGCATATACCCAAAAGATGCTCAATCATACTACAAGGAGACTTGTTCATCTAT
>PVIU01015486.1:0-48127 GCA_004026605.1 Ondatra zibethicus
ACAGGTGAGGAGAGGCAGGGGTAGCTGCCCGGAAGCAGAGGTGGAAAGGATCAGTTATGGAGAAGTTATAGACAAGGCTGTGAAGGGCTGAAGACAAAGGGTCATGGCTCGGTTACAGGAAGAGTTCCAAGGAGCTGCCAGGTTCTGAGAAGAGGTGTGTCCAACCTTTCATATGAAGCTGTCGCCCAGAGGTCACACTTGAGAACTGTGCAGTTGAGTCACCAATTGCAAAAATATGTTTTGAATACGTTCATGATTTTGTGTTGGGCTACACTTGTAACTACCCACCTTGACTGAGGGCTGGGTGGGCTTGTAAGACTGAGAGTCCTGATACTCAAGAGGTCTCTGACTCGGCTAGAGAGGGAGGGATGATATTAGATAGTGGTAGTAGCATATGCCTTTGATCCCAGCACTGGGAAGCAGAGGCAGGTGGATCTCAGTGACTTTGAGGCAAGCCTGGTCTACAGAGTGAGTTCCAGGACAACCAGGGCTACACAGAGAAACCCTGTCTTGGAAATTAAAAAGAAAGGGGGGGGGCTGGAGAGATGGTTAAGAGCACTGACTGTTCTTCCAAAGGTCCTGAGTTCGATTCCCAGCAACCACATGGTGGCTCACAGCCATCTGTAATGAGATCTGGTGCCCTCTTCTGGCCAGCAAGCATACAAACAGACAGAACACTGTATACATAATAAATAAACAAATCTAAAAAAAAAAAAAGAGAGAGGGGGTGAGAGGTGGGGATGTGCTACTAGCTATCATCAGTTAGGCTTGAGAGCTATAAAAGTACTCTATGGACTAGGCCAGGTAGTGGTGGCTCACACCTTTAATCCCAGCACTCAGGAAGCAGGGGCAGGCCTATCTCAGTGAGTTTGAAGTCTGGTCTACAGAGCTAGTTCCAGGACAGCTAGGGCTGTTACACAAAGCAATCCTGTCTCAAACAACAAAACAAAATAAAAAATACATTTACTTAGTTGTGTAAATGCTTGTGTAAATTAGAGGCAAACTGCAAACTCTTGGGTCAATTCTGTCCCTCCGCAATATGGTTTTCCAGGATGAAACTCAAGTTGTCAATTTTGACAAGCAAGCGACCACCGAGCCACCTGTCATTAACTCCTGCCTGATTTCTGACCTCATCAAAAATATTCTAGCAGATTGCTAACTCATCCACCGGCCCCTGGTCACTTGTTTCATTTGTTGAATCTATCTATCTATTGCACAGGCTAGCTTGAACTCATATTTCTGGCTCAGTCACTCCAGTGCTAGGATTCCAAACCTATGCTTTCACGGTCAACTAACTGATCCTTTAAAAAAATATTTTTATTATTTTTTTTTTCGGAAGTGAACTGGTGAACTGGGCCTGGAGCGATGGTTCAACCGTTAATGGCACTTCTTGCTCTTACTGAGGACGCGGATTCAATTCCCACCCATATGGCAGCTCACAACTGTCTGTAACTCCAGTTCTTTTTTGGCCTCCGCGGGCATCAGGCACACACGTGGTGCACAGATATATATGCAGGCACTCACACACGTAAAAATTTTCGAGTTAGCGATGGATGGTTTAAACTAAATTAGTCCGCTGAAAAAGTGCTGTCGCTTAGCTCCCTCAGTTGGTCCTTTTTAGGACTGTGGAAACATCCCATAGGGAAGAGCTCTGGGTTGGAGGTATCAAAAATGTTGACAAGACAGACAGCGGCAGAAACTCTTCCCCAGTAGCCACTCCTGCAGCCTCGCTGTCCACTCGGAGCAGGCTCCGCCCTGCCCACCCCACGCTAGCCCACGTGGCCGCGTTCTCCCGCGTGTGAAGTCGACTGTCTCCGCGGACTGAACCACAGTGACTTCCTGCTCGGGGGTGAGCGCGACGATGCGAGCCGTTGCGATGCGGATGACCACTGAAGCTAAAGCCACCCGCGACACGATTCTGCACTGTGAGAGGCAGTCATTTCTTGTGTGCTGGCTGTCTCTGGCTGGTCGCGAACTCCTCGTCCAGTTTTGGAACCCTTAGTTCTTTAGCCCCGTCAGTGGACGGGTCTAAAACGCAGATCTTAAAGGGGGGAAGTCCAGTCTTGGCAGTCGAGCAGTGTCTCTGATTGAAAGCAAAGCTTGAAAAGCATCATGTGTGGAAGTTTCAGCTTTCTGAGCATGGTTTTCTAGTCACCTATTTTGTCTCCATACAGTTCCACGGATTAAAATCATTTGGGAATCTACTTGGTGCTCCCCCAGATAGTTCAGCCCTTCCCCCTAGCGCCCGCCGGGAGAGGCAGAGGAATGTCTGCCATCTTGGACGCAACTATTTCTTACCCAGAATGGGGGAACTGCATAAATCAGTGAGTTTATTTGTTACCTAAAAAGTCTTTTTGCTATGAATAACCTATTCCATCTTGAGAAACAATCTTATGATTGTTTCTAGATGCTTTTTATGCGTATCTGAGTTTCCTTGGAATGGTCGTGAGGAACGAGGGCGTGGGTGTCCCCCCCGGCGTGCATATTGGTACGATCCATTTGCTGCACGCACGTGGCTCCGCTCTAGCGGCTCGCGGTGATTCCTGGGAGTCGGAAGCAGGGCGGCCGAGCCGGGTGAGAAGCAGCGCGGGCCCATGCAGGACGCTGAGAACGTGGCGGCGCCCGAGGCAGCCGAGGAGCGGGCAGAGCCCGCGAGGCAGCAGCCAGCCTCCGAGTCGCCGCCGGCGGATGAGGCGGTGAGGTCTGGCGGGTCTGAAGTGGGGCGGACGGAAGACGCGGGGGAAGACGCCGAGGCCGGACCGGAGCCGGAGGTGAGGGCCAAGCAGGCGGCCCAATCCGAAGAGGAAACGGCGACGAGCCCGGCCGTGTCGCCCCCGCCGCAGTCGGCGGAGCGATCTTCAGCGCAGGAGCCCTCTGCTCCCGGGAAGGCGGAGGCCACGGGGGAGCAGGCCCGGGAGCACTCCGCCGCCGGAGCGGAGGAGGAGGGCGGGTCCGACGGCAGCGCGGCTGAGGCGGAGCCGCGGGCTCTGGAGAACGGAGAGGCAGATGAGCCCTCCTTCAGCGACCCCGAGGATTTCGTGGACGACGTGAGCGAGGAAGGTAAGGGCTGTGATCGTGGTTGTATCTGTGGAGAGGGGATCCACTGATGTCGTCGAGGGCGCGAAGTCTTCCAATTGCAACGATCCGCCCCTACTTCCTCTAAAGTAAGGGACCGCTTGGGTAGCCCACCTCAGGACATCTAGAGTTGATAGAAGGCAGGACGAGTTGCAGTTTCCAGCGTTGATCAGCTGGAGCCCTCAGAGGGTCGAATGGGAGGGACAGGACGTATAGATGACGCTGGTGTCTTCCCCCTTGCTGAAATGTCTTCCCAACGATTTCCATAGTAAGACATTGCTGTCGGACCAGCCCTATTCCCGCCTGCTTATCTCTCTTTTCCCCCTTGGTGTCGGTACCCCTGACATGCTTGTGTTGTAAATCGATTTTTTTTTCATACTGTTCGTTTTGCGGCTTGCATCATATTCTCTTCTACGGTGACTGGTTCTAAGGCATTTTGTCATCCTGCACGGGAGCCTGATTTTTAAAATCTTTTTATGACAGCCGATTGCATGTGTTTTCTGCCGGTTCAACTTCAGGGTGAGAGCACATGAGCCTATTAATTACTGTGTTGATGTGATTAATACCGAGGGGCAGGTAGATCAAGCTGAACTTGACCTCTTTATTCTCCTGCACTTACTTCTCTAGTGCTATTACTAGAGGCATGCACCGCCAAATAATTGATTTTGAACAACCAGTGATATGCCAAGAAAATCTAGAGCCTCAGTATAGTTGTCAACTTAGAGCTTATAATATTTGAAATATTAAAGGGGATGCCATTTAATGTCACCATTGTTTTATTTAACTTTTGTATGTTTATGGTGTTTGTTCTTGTTTTGTTGTAAGACAAGGTCTCCCTTAGCCCAGGCCAGCTTAGAACTCTATGTAGCTGAACTGATCCTCCTGCCTCCACTTCAAGATTGCCAGGGTTTAAGGTGTAAAGCACCATATCTGGCTTGTTTTACTGCATTTCTTAAGGTTAAAGACGCTTCTACCAATCTTTCCTCTGCAGGCCTCACAGGAAGTTTCTCTGTGGACAAAGGTTTCTGGTTTCCCACCTCTTACCCTGCTCCAGTGATCTCTGATGTACCAGTTCCCTCATTGTTAAAGCCTAAGTTTTGACTCTGAAGCTCCTTTTGAACCATTGGTTATTTATTTGGGGTTGGAATGTCTCTCTGTTGCTTCATAGTTTCAGACAGGACCTCACACTGTATCCCATGCTGGCCCAGAACTCATGGTCTTGCTTGATTAAGTGTTGGGATTACAGGTGTGAACCACCATCAAATATAGCTGCTTTTTTAGGGGAGAGGGGCGTCACCCCGAACTCAGGACTCACCAGTTGGCCAGACTGGCTGGCCATTGAGATCTTTGCTTGTACCTTTTTAGCACTGGGGAGACAGGGTGTGCCGCTGTGCCATCTTTTTACCTGGGCACTGGGAATCCAAACTCAAGTCCTGCTGCTTGCCCAGCGAGTACCTTTTTGACTAACCATTTCTCTATGTGCCCCTATCTTATTCTTTTCCCCTTTTCAAAAGCTTATTTTTATTTTTTAAATTGAAAAATTGTTTTATGCTAAGGAGCATTTTGCCCTCCTGCATGTCTGTTATATCAATGCCTAGTGCCTGTGGAGGTGGTTGGATCTCCTAGTGGAATTAGGGTTGGTTGTGAGCCACCTTGTGGGTGCTGGGAATCAAACAGGAATCCTTTAGAAGAGCAGCGATGCTCCTAACTGCTGAGCTGTCTCTCTGGCCCTTGTTTGTTTTATTTTTAATTTTGGGTATGTCCCTTTGTCTGTGCGGGTTTGTGTGCATGTGAGTGCAGGTGCCCCCAGAAGAGGGTGTCTAATCCCCTAGAGCAGAAGTTACAGGTGGTTGTGAGCTACCTTATGTAGGTACTGGGAAGCAAATGGGCCTGTCTGGGCAAAATGAGGGTTGTCCCCGTCCTGTCCCCTCCCTGCTCCCAGACAGGGTTTCTCTGTGTAATAGCCTCGGCTGTCCTGAAACTAGCTCTTGTAGACCACTCTGTCCTCGAACTCACAAAGATTCGCCTGTCTGTGCTTCCTGAGTGCTGGGATTAAAGGAGTACATCACCACTGCCTGGCTCAAAATGAGTATTTAAAGAGTTATTTGAGCCCACTTAATTCCTAGATTCCAGTGTGTAAATTTTCCAGAATTGGGCAAAATGGAAGTCGGGTTCCTGATGTGACTACAAGGCCAGCCTGCCTCCATCAAGTCTGTGGGGCGCCCAGTGGGTCTAGCGCATGAAGGGAGTATAGAGTAATGAGGAGGCTCTGGTCCTGAGAATAGAAACTCTTCAGGCCGTCTGGTCTTGGGCTGTCATGTAGGGTGTCACAAGGGTGGGAAGGGAAGGCAGCCTTTTGGTCCTTAACAGGAGGAGCAGTGTGGAGTCTGTCTTGTCTCCTTGTTCTGTCTAGTTGTGTATTAGTATGGGGTCTTCTGTTCTGCTCACAAACAGGTTGTTTCCCCAGGTGGTGTGCATGCCTGTCATCCCAGTACTTGGAAGGTAGAGAGAGGAGTTTGAGGTTGTCCCCTGCTACGTAGGGAGTGCAAAGCCAGCCTGAGGTACCTGGGACCTTCCCTGTATTAGAAAACACATGAAAAAGGACTGAAGAAATGGCTCAGCAGTTAAGAGCACATAGTGTTCTTCCAGAGAACCTGGGTTTGATTCCCAGCTCCCATCTGGTGACTCAACTCTCTGTAACTTCAGTTTGAGGACCTTACCCTCAGGTACCAGGCATGCATGTGGTGCAAAACATTCATACACATAAAATAAATTTTTAGGGCTGGAAAGATGCTCAGTGATTGAGCACTGGCTGCTATTCTAGAGGACCTGGGTTCAATTCCCAGCACCCATATGGCAACTCACAGCTGTGTAATTCCAATTGCTGAGACTCTGGCACCTTCACAGAGACATACATGTGGGCAAAACACAGACATAAAATAAATGCATTTCTAAAAATTAGCAAATAGATAAATTTTTGAAGAATCCAAACAAACTAAAAATCAAATATGTGTTGCATTGTGGAGATAATTTGCTTTGCTCTGCCCTGCCCAGGCAGAAGTAGGTTGTTGAGGCTAGGTAGACGCTTTGTGCTCCTGGGAAAGAGTTTGTAGTTTGTATAGAAGCTGGCCTTTTTTTTTTTTTTTATTACATCTTGTTAAGTTCAGATCCAGCTTAGCAGGCCACTTAATAGTATGGTGAGCAGGTTTTTAAAGGAACCCAGAGTTCACCGTAGTTTCTATAGTAAAGGTGTGTGGCATTGCTGTGTTGAAAATCTTCCTCTTGCCTCCTTGCTCTTTGCCTGCTCTTGATTCTACCGTCTTTGAAATGTATCTTTTTTAAAGATTTATCTATTTATTATCTATAGTGTTCTTTCTGCACGTATGCCTGCACATCAGAAGAGGGCACTAGATCTCATCATAGATGATTGTGAGCCACTGTGTGGTTGCTGGGAATTGAACTCAAGGACCTCTGGAAGAGCAGCCAGTGCTCTTAACCTCTGAGCCGCCTCTCCAGTCTCTGATGTGTTTTAATTAGGTTTCTGTTGCTCTGACAAGACGTGGCCAAAAGCAACCCTGAGTCCATCATCCAGGAAGTAAGGGCCTACCAACACTGACCTTTTAAAAAAGTCATTTGGTTCCCTTGGTGGTGGTGGTACACACCTTTTATCCAGGCACTTGGGAGACAGGCAGGTGGATCTCTGAGTTTGAGGTCAGCGTGGTCTACAGAGCACCTCTGAGGATGGCCAGGGCTGCACAGAGAAACCCTGTCAAAAAAACAAAAACAACAAAGTCATTTGGTGAGTTGGTCTGCACATTTCTTTTTATTATGTATACAGTATTCTCAGTATTCTGTCTGCATGTATGCCTGCAGGCCAGAAGAGGGCACCATATCTCATTACAGATGGTTGTGAGTCACCATGTGGTTGCTGGGAATTGAACTCAGGACCTTTGGAAGAGCAGGCAGTGCTCTTAACCACTGAGCCATCTCTCCAGCCCCTCTTTTTTTTTTGGTTTTTGGAGACAGGGTTTCTCTCTGGCTTTGGAGCCTGTCCTGGAACTAGCTCTTGTAGACCAGGCTGGCCTCGAACTCACAGAGATCCGCCTGCCTCTGCCTCCTGAGTGCTGGGGTTAAAGGCGTGCGCCACCACTGCCTGGCTGGTCTGCACATTTCTGTAGCAGTCAGGAGAGTGTTCTCAAGTTGGTTTCGCCTTACACAGTAGGTTCCAGGGATTGAACTCAGGTTATCAGGCTTGTACAACAGTGAGCCTTCCTGCTGGCTCAGGATTTCCTTTTATTTTTAATCCTACTTATTATTTGTTTATTTGTAACTTTATTTTTAGATTATTTTGTATGTGTGAATGTTGTTTGCCTGCATCATGTACAGATTCCCTGGAACTGGAGTTATAGATGGCTGTGAGCCACAATGTGGGTTCTGGGAATTGAGCCTCAATCCTCTGCAAGAGCAACAAGTGCTCTAAAATGGCAGAGCCATCTCTCCAGCTCTATTTTTCCTCTTTCTTTCTTTGTTTTCTATTTTGTTTTTTGAGACATGGTTTCTCTGTAGCTTTGCATCCTGTCCTGGAACTACTAGCTCATGTAGACCAGGCTTGCCTCAAACTCACAGAGATCTGCCTGCCCTCTGCCTCCCGAGCTAGGATTAAAGGTGTGTGCCACCACCTCCCGTCTTTTTTTTTTTCATTATTTTTTGTGTAAAGACGTTTGCCTGCATGTGTATTACATACATATGTTGTCTTTCGGGGCCAGAAGAGGGCAGTGGGTTCCCTGACTGGGATTGCAGATGGCTGTGAGCCATCGTGTGGGTGCTAGGAACTGAACTCTGGTCCTTTGGAAAAGTAACAAGTGCTCTTTTAACTGCTCAGCCATCTCCCCAGCCCCACATACATATTTTCTTTTTGGTCTTTTGAGACAGGGACTCACTATGAAGACTATGAAATCTCGCTATGACTGCCCAGGAACTCACTTTGTAGATCATGCTGGTCTCAAACTCAGAGATCTGCCCACCTCTGCTTCCTGTGGTCTGGAATTAAAGGCATGAATTTCCCTGCCAGGTCAAACTTCTATATTTTAACTAGGATCTTCTTCTCTAGCCCTGGATAGCCTCAAGAATGGCTGTTTTGCCCCAGTTTCTCAGGTGCTGAGAGCATTCTTACATCTAGCTTACCTTTCTCTTTGTGTACTTGTGCTGAATGTGTGCGTGTGGAGACCCGAAGTGTATAGCAGGTGTGTTCTCCCCACCCTATCCCACCCTTTTTTTTAAAGGTAGACCCTCTAATTGAACCTGGAGCTACCGTTTCATCTAGGCCGTTTGCTCAGCAAACCCCTGAGATCCTTTTACCTCTGCCCTCACAGCCTTGGGGTTATAGATGCATGCTTCTACACCTGGCTCTTTTGAGACAGACTCTTACTGTGTAGCCGTGGCTGTTCTATAATTTACTATGTCAATCAGGCTGGCCTTGAATTCACCGCACTCTGCCTACCTCTCGAGTCCTGGGACTGAAGGCATGCACCACTATACCTACCTTACGCTTGGCTTTTATGTGGGTGCTGGAGATGTGAACTTAGTTCCTCATGCTGTGGGCAGCGAGCACTTGCCCCACTGAGCCTCCATCCTAGCCCTTTTTTTCACTTTTGAGAATGAAGTGGGACAAAGGATATTTGTTGATATTTGAGATATTTAGTATGTTGAAGTTGCTTTTCTTTTTAAAAAGATTTGTTTTTAGTTTTAAGTGTGTATGTGTGCACATATGCCCTTGGGGGCCAGAGGTGTCCAATCTCCTTGAGCTGGAGTTAGCAGACTGGTGGATGAACTGTCCAACATAGGAACTGGGAGCAGAACTAAGGTTCTTTGCAGGAACAGTACATGCTGTTACTGCTGAGCCATTTCTCCAGATTTTTTTCTTTTGGCTTTTCGAGACAGGGTTTCTCTGTAGCTTTGGAGCCTGTTCTGGAGCTCACTCTGTAGACCAGGCTGACTTCGAACTCACAGAGATTCACCTGCCTCCCAAGTGCTGGGATTAAAGGCATGAGCCACTGCTGCCTGGCATCTCTAACTATTTTCAATTTCCTGAGACAAGGTCTCATGTAGCCCAGTAGAAGGCTGGCCTTTTGTTTTCTTCTTGTTCTTCCTTCTCAGTTTTTCAAGACAGAGTTTCTCTGTGTAACCCTGGCTGTCCTGGAACTCATTCTGTAGACCTGGCTGCCCTCAAGCTCAATCCTCAGCCTCCCAAGTGCTGGGATTAAAGGCTTTCTCCACTACTGCCTGGCCTTTTTTTTTTGTGCATATTTGAGAATGACTTAAACTCTTGCTCTTTCTGCTTTCACCTTCCAGGTGCTGGGGTTACAGGTGTGTGCCCACACATCTTTAAAAGTCAGAGTGAAAAGGAACAGTGATAGTTTCCAGAGCAGACAGAAATTCATGCAATAAGCCATTCTTTAAGGGTTTTTTGTTGTTTGTTTTGCTTTGCCTTTTTTTTTTTTTTAAAGTACTATTGGAGATTGAACCCAGGGCTACTTTTGTATTAGGTCAGCATACTCTCCCTCTGTTATATCTGCAGTCTTTTGCATTTTATTTTTTTTAAAGTAATTATTCTTGTGTGTGAGTATGAATAAAGTCAGAGGGTAACTTTTAGGAATGGATTCTTTCCATCTCATTAAGGCAGGGTCTTCCTATGGAGATCAGGCTGGCCTTGAGCTCAGAGATCCACCTGCTTCTGCCTCTATCTCCAGAGTGCTGGTATTAAATGCATGTACCACTCAGCAGTCACAAATGGGTATGTTTTGACAATGCTTCCCATCAAAAGTTGTGTGAGGATTAGCTTTCCTGATTCTTTGTTGTTTAATCTAGGTCATGATTTCTTTGTTCGTGATAAGAGCACTTAGAGTAGATGCCTCTTAGAAATAATCAGCCTGCTAGCTAATGGATGAGTGCTTCTTGGTTTAAATAGAAGCCACTTGACATTTCTTTTACTCCTTCAGAACTACTTGGTGATGTACTCAAAGATCGGCCTCAGGAGGCAGATGGGATCGACTCAGTGATTGTTGTAGACAACGTTCCTCAGGTGGGACCGGATCGGCTTGAGAAGCTCAAAAATGTCATCCACAAGATCTTCTCCAAGTTTGGGAAAATCATAAATGACTATTACCCTGAAGAGGATGGAAAGACAAAAGGGTGAGCGTGCTGGCTGCTGAAGCGGCAGTGTGGGCTTGGGGGCTTGTGTGTCCCGTCCACGCCAGAGGGACGCTCTTGACAGTGAAGTTTTGGTTCTCAGGTCCTCGGCAGGACTCTGAAGTCATGGTGTAGTGAGTGGCCGCAGACTGAGGTTTTCAGAGCTGATGCCCACAGGAGTAGCAGGGGGCCTGGTATAGGTTCTGGATAGAGATACCATTTTCAGCCCAAGTGCAAGCCTGCCTATGGGATTTCTCTCAGAAATACTTTTTAAAACATTTTAACTTATTTGAAGTAGTGAAAGCCTGTATTATTGCTTAGTTTTTACTTTCTTCATACTGTTAGCTAAACTCATGGGTGTAGCCCAGTTTACTTCTTCTCTTAAAAATTAGGTCTTTTATCTTTGATTCTAGTCCTCCATTGTGTCTGGTGCTGTGTGTGGAGCCCCAGTCTAAGCCTTTAAGTGCTTTGGTGCATTTTGATGACTATGGGCAGTTTGTTTAGATCCTGCTGTGCAGGCCTGGGGCTCCTTTCTCCCTCCTAGGAGGCTCTTGAGCGGTGGACTGGCTGCCTTCAGTGAACTGGACAGTGGTTGCTGCCATATTTATAGGGGGTCGTTTGCCTCTTGCCACTGTCGACAGACCTTTAAATGCCACCTTGTCTGAGGGGAGTATAGGATGATACGGTTACCTTTTAGAATTAAAGTCTTAGTGTTTTAAAAACTATCTACAAAGTTATTATTTTTTGCAAGAATCATTGGTTCTAGGCAGTGCTACTGTGTTGTATTGTTTTTATTTTATTTCTGAAGGTTATATTTTATGCATTTATTTATTTATTTTGGTTTTTCCAGGCAGGATTTCTCTGTAGCTTTGGAGCCTGTCCTGGAACTAGCTCTTGTAGACCAGGCTGGCCTCGAACTCACAGAGATCCACCTGCCTCTGCCTCCCGAGTGCTGGGATTAAAGGCGTGTGCCACCACCACCCACCTAGATTATATTTATTTTTATTTTATGTGCATCGGCGTTTTTGCTGCATGTATGTCTGTGTAAAGGTTCCAAATCCCTTGGAACTGGGGTTACAGTTGTGAACTCACATCGGTGCTGGGAATTGAACCTGGGTCCTCTGAAAGAGCAGCTAGTGCTCTTAACCACTTAGCCATCCCTCCAGCCCCTTGTTTTTTGTTTTTTCAATTCTGTTTTATGTGTGAATATTTTGCTTGCATGTATATATGTGCACCACATGTGTGCTTAGTCCTCTCAGAAGCCAGAGAAGTGTCTCATGATTCTTGGAACTAGAGTTATAGACAGTTGTGAACCTCCATGTTGGTGGGTACTGGGAATCGAAACTAGGTCCTCTGCAAGAGCAGCCATTGGTCTTTTGTTGTTTTGTTGAAATAGTCTCACTATGTGGCCTTGGCTGGCCTGGAACTCACAGTTCTGCCTGCCTCTGCCTCCTCACTATGGGATTAAAGATGTGGGCCCCCTGGCCAAATTAAGAACTAGTGCTCTTAACTGTTGCTGAGCTATTTGGTTGAAAGGTAATCTCTTTGACTGACAGTCGCTTGCTGTGTTAGGTGTTTATCTGTACTGAAGCTTCCCCTGAAACCCTGTGTCATTTTTCTGTGATGTGTAATAGTGATTCTTAATGAGATCATTATTGTATATGTAAACTGGACACTTTGAGAGGTTTTGGCATACATGCATCACATCACAGGGCTGTCATGGGATAATGACTATTTCTGTTAAACTTTTCTTTCAGTTATAACTACGAAGTCACAGTCTTGAGATCTTTTTATTAGGATTTCTTTCTTTCTTTTTTTTTTAAAGATTTATTTATTATGTATACAACATTCCTTCTATGTGTACCTGCAGGTCAGAAGAGGGCACCAGATTTCATAGATGGCTGTGAGCCACCATGTGGTTGCTGGGAATTGAACTCAGGACCTCTGAGCCATCTCTCCCGCCCTAGGTCTTGGTCTGCATGTTGTACTCTGGTTTTCAGGGTGACCCACCTTGGGGAGGCTGCAGGACAGCTAGTACCTCAGTTCATGTAGAAAGGTCTCAGTGTATAATAAATCTTAAAGGTACACGTATGCAAGCTGCTTGCCTTCTTGCTCAGGTACATCTTTCTGGAATATGCTTCTCCTGCCCATGCTGTGGATGCTGTGAAAAATGCCGACGGATACAAGCTGGACAAGCAGCACACGTTCCGGGTCAACCTCTTCACTGATTTTGATAAGTGAGTTGGAGCCTGAGGTAGATCTGTGGTTGGTGCCTGTGGGTAATGGGAAGTTCTTCAGTAGGTGCTGCTGGGCTTTATTTGAGGTGATTGACTTCTGTTGGGCAGCAAAGCATTTCATGTTTCTGCTTTGGGCATGGGGTAGGTGGAGAGGCTACAGTGCTGCCTGGTCATGCACCCCCCCATCCCATCCAGACTGTGCCACTTTAGCAGTACCTGTTCTGTTCCAGGTACATGACGATCAGTGATGAGTGGGACATTCCAGAGAAGCAGCCTTTCAAAGACCTGGTATGTTCTGTGAAACCCCTGCTTTTGTAGTCAGGAGACATTTTATAGTTTGAGGTTAAAGGTGTCTGTTGAATTTGCATCTGTCATAAAGTGTGATAGTTGTCAGTGAGTTTTCTTTGATTAAAATTAATTCAGTGCACTAAATCTCTCAATTTTGATTATTTTTAGGGAAATTTGCGTTACTGGCTGGAAGAGGCAGAGTGTAGAGATCAGTACAGTGTGATTTTTGAGAGTGGAGACCGGACATCCATCTTCTGGAATGACGTCAAGGATCCAGTTTCGATTGAAGAAAGAGCGGTATGTAGTAGCAGCCGTGGCTGTGGCCACAACCTCCTGTCTCCTTATAGCAGGGCTGGTTTCCGCCCAAAGGAACTGGTGAAGGCTCTTGTTCTCTGAGGCACTCTGAGAACAGTGTCACTCCCGTCCCAGCTTGGAAATAGGTTCTGAGAAAAAAGAAGACATCTTGCCTGTAGAAGGAAGGGTCACTGTGCTTGACTTTTTGTCATTTTAAACCCTGTTCCTTCCTTCCTTACAGAGATGGACAGAGACTTATGTGCGCTGGTCCCCTAAAGGCACCTACCTGGCTACTTTTCATCAGCGGGGCATTGCCCTGTGGGGAGGGGAGAAGTTCAAGCAGATTCAGAGGTTTAGCCACCAAGGTGTACAGCTCATTGACTTCTCTCCATGTGAAAGGTGAGTGGCTTAAACTCCTCTTGTTGACCTCTTCAGGTGGCTTGTAGTAGTCTCTGACATCCACAGAAAAAAAAAATCCCAGAAAAATTCAGAGAACTACATTTGGGAGGATGGTAGCAGGAAAGAGATGTCAGGGCCAGCTGGACTTCATAGTGAGTTTGAGGCCCTGTTAAGCTATGTGACACCCTGTCTCAAAACAAAGAAGAGAGAAAAAATGGAAGAGATATCAAGAGAACTCATGGGGGCTGGAGAGATGGCTCTTCCAGAGGTTCAATTCCCAGTACCCATATGGCAGCTCACAACTGTAACTCCAGTTTCAGGGGACCCAACACCCATGGCAAAACACCAATGCATATAAAATAAAAATAAATAGGGAGCTGGAGAGATGGCTCAGAAGTTTAGAGTCTGGCTACTCTTCCAGAAGTCCCGAGTTCAATTCCCAGCAACCACGTAGTGGCTCACAACCATCTAGAATGAGATCTGGTGCCCTCTTCTGGCTTGTAGGCAAACACTATACATAATAAATAAATCTTTTAAAAAATGAAAATAAAAATAAATTAAAAAAGAGAACTCACGGATGTTTCCCACTAGCACTTGGCCCTGCTCCTTTACACCTCCTCGCATAGTGTGTAAACGCCCAGAACCATTGGAGGCATCCAAGTTTTTCTTAAATTGTTCCTCCCTAGCCCCACATCCAAGCAACTTGGTGGTGGGGGCGGTTAGCTCCTTCACTGTGGTTTCACCTTTCTGGACTGCAGTGACAAGAGTCCCACAGCAGGAAGTTTGTCTGTATAGTGACTCTTAAGAGTCCATGTTGACAGAACTCACTATAATATTTGTTCATAATGGTTGCATTCTGATGTCTTTGGTGTCTTAACTCTGCTAAACATTTCTCAGGGATATGTATAGGGAAAAATGCGCATTGCATTTGGTACTGTAGGGTGTGGCATGTATCCCTCGGGTAAAGTGGACCCTGCCAGGTGAAGCACGTGCTCTTCTCCAAAGGCACATTGGCCACATAAACACCATGTACATTTTGTGATACATTGGTTCTAGGGCAGGCACCATGCCATCACTGATACTTGGTGCCATAATGTCACACAAATCAGTTATTGTTGTATCCAGGACATTTTTTTTTAGAAGGGTTTCTTTCCAGTGTCTGAATTGGTCACGGAATAGACACACTTATGAAAAGCGGAGCTGGAGGAACCCACATGATGTGCACACCTAGAACTCTAGCACTTGGGAAGTAGAGGCAAGAGGATCAGGAGTTCGAGGCCACTTTGGTCTACATGAAACCCTGTTTCCAAAAAGCAGCAAAAATATATACTTGTTATTGCATTACATTCTTTCTTATTTTGTCAACTTCAAAAACAAAAGGTATATAATGCTATAACAAAAAAATGCCTTCCTGCATTTTTTTATTTATATTTTATTTATGAGCGCTCTGCATGTGTGCCTGCATGCCAGAACAGGGCTTCAGATCCCATTATATAGATGGTTGTGAGCCACCATGTGGTTGCTGGGAATTGAACTCTGGACCTCTGGAAGAGCAGCCACTGCTCTTAACCTCTGAGCCATCTTTCCAGCCCCAGCCTCCCTGCATTTTTAGACAAAGGTTGTTAGATCCACTGATACATGTTTGGCCCCAATTCCTGTATCTCTTAACCCTCATTTCTTTCACTTGGAACATCCTTCCCTCCCTCTGTGTTGCTTTCTTCATAAAAGTGCCCTGTAATTAACCACTTCGTATGTCCGGTACAAAGGAGTCCATTCCAGCAGCAGTGTTAAGAGTGGATATATAACTGGGTGGTGGTGGCACACGCCTTTAATCCCAGAACTAAGGAGGCAGAGGCGGGTGGATCTCTGAGTTCAAGGCCAGCCTGATCTACAGAGTGAGTTCCAGGACAGCCAAAGGTACACAGAGAAACCCTGTCTCACAAAACCAAAAACTGAAAGAATCAAACCTCAGGTTGTCAAAAAAAAAAAAAAAATGAAAGAAGAGTAGATATATAAGAGGCTGGAGAGATGATTAAGAACACTTGTTCTTGCAGAGGATCTGGTTCAATCCCCAGTACCCGCATAGTTGCTCACAACCATCTATGACTCCAGTTGCAGGGAATCCACTCCCTTTTCTGACATCCAAGGGCACTAGGCATGCATGCAAGCAAAACACTCATACATAAAAACTAAGTTTTTAAAAGGGGGGGGGGGCTGTGTGTGTAAGAGAGACAGCTGGCCTGATGCCTGTGCTAGAGTGACACTTGACTGTCCTGCTACCTCTTTGGGAAGCCTGCTTAGTTTCCTCAGCAGTTAGCTCACTTGTGTTCTGGGAGCACAGTTGGCACATTAAGTTAGGATGTGGCTTTCTCTCTTTTGATATAGGGCTTGGCCCCAAATTGTTGTAGCTGAAGCTGGCATTGGTCCTCTTGCCTTCACTTCCCAAGTGCTGGGATTGGGGCTGTGCACTACCACACCTGGTATGATGTATCTGTCCTCCTGAGGAAACAGGGCTGTTCTGTCTTTTGTTAGGTGCTCTGTGCTTTGGTTTGTAGATTGAAGTTTTGGAACTCACTTGTTACAGACTTGAGCAGTTTTTTGTAACATAATGTTGCTGATCAGGATTTCAGTCTTGGCAGCCCTGGCACTGCAGCAGTAGGGCCTTTTGCTGGTGTTCTCTGGCTTGCTGTGGCCAATCTCACTGTCCCTTGCTTCAAGGGGTTGTGTGCTTAGGAAATCTGTGCCTTGTGAGAACAAATAAAGATTTGTTCAACAGTGTAGAGATGCTCTTTGTCAGGTAGCTAATTACTCATTTCCCAGAAGGATACTCACATGACCGTCTGTTGTCTATCTCATTAGGAGAATCCCACACCACTCTTCTAGACCAGCCCACTCAAGCAGACTCTTGTTGGGGTGTTTGATTTCCTGGTGTGGAGCACCATTCTAGGTGACTTGTAGTGGTCTGTGATTATTTTGTACTTGGTTGTGCTCGTCCCACCCTCAACTTGGAGAGATCAGATACCATTCTTGGGGATCATGGTGTATGGGGGAAGGCTGGTTCCCTACATCTTGGCAGTGAACCACAGAAATGTGTGCTGGAACTCTTATACCAAAGGAAGTGCTGTACTAAGTGACCCCCTCTCTTGTAGATACCTGGTCACTTTCAGCCCACTGATGGACACTCAGGATGATCCTCAGGCCATCATTATCTGGGACATCCTCACAGGGCACAAGAAGAGAGGCTTCCATTGTGAAAGCTCAGCCCACTGGCCCATCTTCAAGTGAGTAGACTTTAGCCCAGGTCTGCCTGTGGCCTTTTCATGTTCATTGGTACAGCCTGACACTGCTTTTCTCCACAGATGGAGCCATGATGGCAAATTCTTTGCAAGAATGACTCTGGATACTCTTAGCATCTATGAAACACCTGTGAGTTTTGTTTTGTTTTCAAGTTTCTCTGGGCATTGGACTAGAATCCTGTATTCTAGGCAACTGCACTACTACTGCTGAGCTATCCCCTAGCTTCCATGGCGATTTTTGTGTTCTAGAAGACAAATCATGAATGGTTGGGTGCATGCATGGCTATACTTTTCAGTATGGATATAGTTAGTGCTTGCTTAATCTGTACTGTAGTAAGGGAAGCAGGGCTTTGGTAGACCTACTGGCCAAATAAATAAATAAATAAAGGCCAACTCCAGTGCCCTTGCAACCCTTCCTGTGCTGGGTGGAGGTCTGGATTCTCCTGTCCTGGCTCCTACTGAAGTTGTTTGGATATTTGTTTGTTGCTGTTCACCTAGCCTTCATGCTTGTAATGTTCCCTAGATACAGCAGAATCTTACACTGTTAAGAGGGGGGGGAAGGGGCTGGCAAGATGATTTAGTGGGTAAGACACTTGTCACCACGCCTGACAACCTAAATTTAATCCCTACACTGCACTGTGGAAGCCAAGAACTCAGCTCTTGCACATTGTCTTCTGACCTGTCTGAGCGCTCTGACATATGCTCCAGTCTTCAAAATAAATGTAAAAAGAGCTACATAGAGTTAACATTGCCCTGATTTTTCTGAACTGTGTGTTTTGTTTTTCCTTCTCCCCCACCCCCCACTCATGGGCAGTCTATGGGCCTTTTGGACAAGAAAAGCTTGAAGATCTCTGGAATAAAGTAAGTGAAAGTTTCTGTAAAGTCAATGTCAGTATGCTCTGGTTGCTATAGCAACATAGGGTGATTATCTTCAAGCAACAGAAATGTCTGTCTTTCCCTCTTGAAATTCGAAGTCCAAGATGAGCTAGTGGATTCTGCCTTGTAGAGACTTTCTCTTCAGTGGACGGTGTCTCTCACTTCAAATGGTTAGAAGGAACAGCTCTCTAGGAACCTTAAAAAGGCATTTGCTGAGTCCTCCTTCCCTTCCTTAAGACTGATTTACCTCACAAGGGCCTCACCTATGGTTACTACCTTAGGGTTCCACTGTATGTTTGTTGAGCACATGAACAGGCCTTCAGGCCATTGCAGCTGGTGTTTTTTTTTTGTGTGTGTGTGTGTGTGTGTGTTTTTAGACAGGGTTTCTCTGTGTAATAGTCCTAGCTATCCTGGAGCTAGCTCACAAAGATCCGCCTACCTCTGCCTCCTGAGTGCTGGGATTAAAGGTGTGTGCCCCCGTCGCTTGGCTGCACCTGAGTTTTCAATTTCTTTTTTCTTCTTTTTTTCGAGACAGGGTTTCTCTGTAGCTTTGGAGCCTAACCTGGAACTAGCTCCTGTAGACCAGGTTGGCCTCGAACTCACAAAGATCCGCCTACTTCTGCTTCCTGAATGCTGGGATTAAAGGCATGCACCACCACCACCCGGCTGGGTTTTCAATTTTTAAGAATATCGGGCTGGAGAGTTGAGTCAGAGGTTAAGAGCACTGGCTGTTCTTCCAGATATCCTGAGTTGAATACACAACAACCACATGGTGGCTCACAACTGTCTCTAATGAGATCTGGTGCCCTTGTCTGGTCTGCAGGAATACATGTAGGCAGAACTCTGCATACATGATGGATGGATAGATAGATAAATCTTAAATAAATAAATCTTTAAAAAAAAAAAGGCAGCCTCATGTAACTCAAGCTATCCTGGAATTCTTTCTGTAGCTGAGGACAACCTTGAACTCCTTGTTCTCCCCCATGGTAATATTACAGGCGTGGCCTACCATGTCCATCTAGCACTCAGTTAAGCACTTAAAACAAGCATTTGCTTGTCTGTTTCTGCAAACACTGGGATGCTGTAGTGACCCCTGCTCACTGGCACAGAAAAAAACTAAGGGCAGAAAAACAAAAAAACTAAGGTCAAAGAGTCTTGCCCAGTGGAGTAGGGGCAGTGTGGAGACTTGTGCACAGTGGCTTTATCTTCTTCGGAAGGCTCCTGGTGGAAGATCTTCCCTGCTGCTCCTGTGTTCTATGGGGTGAGGCTTGGGTATGTGACAAGGACCTGCAGTTCATTCTGTCTTATTTATCTGAAATCCTTGGGAGCTGGAGTGGTGAACACTTAGCAGCCCAGAGGACACTGGTATGTCCTCCTTTGGTTTTTATGTTCCCGGGTATCATTTGAAAAACACATACACTGATCTGCAATAGGTTTAAAATCAAGTTTGGATGTGGTGGTAGGCTTCTGCAGTCCAGCGTGTCAGGAAGATAAGGAGAGGAGGGGATGCTTGAGCCTACAAGCTTGAGACCAATCTAGGCAGCCGACCTTCTCAACCAAAAAAAAAAAGTGCAAAATGAGAGTATGTCATGTATAGACGTTTTTCACTTGACTAAACCCACAGGCAGCCTGTCACTGTGGGACCATTAATAGAGGAGATGGCATTGCTTACTTGTCCTACCGCCCGCCTTCTGACTTGTAGTCTTCCCCTTTGGCACCTTGGTTGACCTTTACATACCCTGCAGCTAGAGTCATCAGCCTGAATTATATTTGTAAAGAGCAATGTCATGTGGTGGTTAAATACGGGGCTGGTCTGCATGGAGAGGTGGCTACAATGAGCAGCATCTGTATGCCTAGTTCTTTGCTGTCACAGCAGTGTGATCATGCGACCCTGCCCTCCGGGATTAGGACAACTGCAGGGTATATTGTAGAGTGTCTAGCACAGGGCTGGTGTGTAGCAGGCAGGGTGCCAGCGTAGAGCTTTTAAGAGTGTGTTCTCTCCTGCTGCTCGGTTCTGTGACCACCTGTTCTTTGCATAAACTTTAATCCCTTTGTCCTACAGAGACTTTTCTTGGTCTCCGGGCGGTAACATCATTGCCTTTTGGGTGCCAGAAGACAAAGATATTCCAGCTAGGGTGACCCTGATGCAGCTCCCCACCAGACAGGAGATTCGAGTGAGGAATTTGTTCAATGTGGTTGACTGCAAGTTGCACTGGCAGAAAAATGGAGATTACCTGTGTGTGAAAGTGGACAGGACTCCCAAAGGCACACAGGTGAGTAGTTGCCATGGGAGTTACATCTAAGTGAACTACTTCTGACGATTTGTTTTTTGTTTGTGTGTGTGCATGGGTATAGGTATGCAGGTGCCTGAGGAGGCAGAAAGAGAGCTTCAGATTCCTAGAGTTGGAGTTAGAGTTGGTTGTGAGTCACTTGGCTGGGTGTTTGTAACCTAATGTGGATCTTCTCCTGCAGCATCCCTCCAGCCCCAGCAGGCTTTTTTTTTTTTTTTTTTTGCTGGGAGGTGTTAACTGCTGGTTTATTGCATAGACTCATAGGGTACTTTTAGGGTTGTTGATACAGTCAGCTGTCTGGTCATAGTGTTCTGGTTAGAGGCTTCTTAAACTGTGACTTTCATAATTGCATTTCACCTGAGAAATTTTTGTATGACCCCAGGCAAATATGTGCATAAGCGATCATAAGTTTTAAGATAATTCTTTGATATGTGCATGTGTGTGCTTTTATTATTAACAATGAAAGCAAGTTTGCATGCTAGTGACAGGGGTGTTTTAAGTGCATGAGTGTCTTGTCAGCTGCATGTATATCTCTACAGTGCTCTTGGAGACCATGGTGAGCTGCCATGTGGGTGCTGAGATTTGAACCCAGGTCTTCTGCAGGAGTAGCCATTGCTGTAAATCACTGAGCCATTTCTCTGTCCCCCTCCCCCATCTTAGCTTATTTATTATTACTTTGATGGTTTTATGTAGTTTTGAGCTCACAGAAAATTACGGTAGTAACACCTGCAGATGCTCAGCCACTTTTTGGCACTCTACTGGCAGGTACAAAGGATGTGTTGTATTTCTGGTAAACACAGATGAGCTTCACGTAGTTCTGCACACAGATCATTTAATGTTTCCCTCATCCAAAAAAAAAAAAAAAAGCAGCCTTTAACCCTAGAGAGAGGCCGCATTTGAGGCCAACCTGGTCTACGTAGCAAATTCCAGATTAGCCAGGACTACATAGTGAGAGCCAGGTTTTTTTTTTTTTTTTCTTACTTTGAATTTTTCTTCTAACAGTCTTTTCCCTTTATGATAGTCTTTTCTTTTTCCTTTTGATATCTTAAGGCAGAGCATCACTTTGTAGCCTAGACCATAACTTGTAATCAGTCACTCAGCCTCTGTCTTCCTGAGTGTTAAGAGCACAGGTGTGTGCCACCATGCCAAATCACCTTTTTTTTTAAAGGCAGGGTCTCTGATTCTGGGTATATTTGAACTCACAGTGATTCTCCTGCTTTAGCTTCTTGAGTGCTGTATTATAGGCATGAACCATTATGTCTGTTCCAACATTTATTTTTCTTGCGATATAACTCATACACCAAAAAATTGCTATGCTTTTAAGTAGTGAGCCATCTCCATGACTTAATAGTGTGTTCAACAGGTCACACAGGCGTGCTACTGCTGATTTCAAGCTGCATACCAGTTAACACTCATTCCCCATTTCCCTCTCTCTAGACCACTTCTTGGTCTGCCTTTTTATTTCTCTCCTGGTGCTGGGGATCACACTCAGGCAACCCTCTGCATGTTGGGCCCATGTTCTAGTGAACTATGCCCCAGCCCCTTCCTTACTCTTAACCTCTGGTCTGCTCTCCGTTTGCATTCTCTGTTCTGCACACTTCATACAGGTGAATCCTACAGTCTGTGGCCCTTTGTGTATGACTTCTTTAACATTACTTTTTTTTTGTTTTAATGTAATTCAACTTCTTTATTTTTAAGATTTATTTACTATGTATGCAATGCTCCTCCTGCCTTTACACTTCTATGCCAGAAGAGGGCACCAGATCTCATTACAGATGTGGTTGCTGGGAACTGAACCCAGGTCCTCTGGAAGAACAGCCAGTGTTCTTAACATCTGAGCCATCTCTCCAGCCCACTTTTTTTTTTTTAAACAACCCCATTTATATTGTAGTGTGTGTCAGCATTTCATTCTATTTCTTTTCATGGTTGACTAGTGTTCCAACACACGTCCATCTACATGTTGATGGATGCACATGAACTGGTGAGTAAGTAGTAGTGGGCCTGCTGTTGGAAGTGGTGCTGCTTGAAGGTCATGGTGCAGGTTGCTCCACAGTGTTGAGACCTGTGGTCCCCTTGGTGGACCAGAGGACCTTGAGAACTCTGGTAGATGTGCTTTAGCATGTTCTTGCTGTCATTGTGGCAGCTTTATCGCAGCATTAGGGATGTAGGTATGCTGGGGGCTGAGCGCCATCTTCTGTTAGCTTGTCCAGTTGTACTCCCTGTTCTTCCAGAATGTTACCCCTTCTTCTTTTCTTTTTTTTTTTTTCTTATCAACAGGGTGTTGTCACAAATTTTGAAATCTTCCGAATGAGGGAGAAGCAGGTACCTGTCGATGTTGTTGAGATGAAAGGTAAGTTTCCGTGTAGCAGGAAGGGCCTTCTGTGCCCTGTCTTGGACAGCTCTGCATGGGCCAGGTACTTAAGCAATCTACTGAAGTGGGGTGACAGCAGGAACAGCCAACCCAGATGACACTGACCTGGAATTAGGCTGGCTAGCTGCAGGGATCCTCCTGTCTGCCCTCCTGCTAGGGTTACAGGTGCACGTGCCTGGAAATTGCCTTGAATGACTAACTTGCTGGTTGCAGTTTCAGTCATTTTGTTTCTGTTAAGTAAGAGCCTTGTTTTATAGCTTGCTGGTCTTGAACTCCCAGTCTTTATGCCTCAACCTCTTAAGGGCTGGAATTATAAGCCTGTACCACCAGGCTTGGCTTTCAGTTTTTTATTTTATTTTCTTAAGTTTAATATTTTTGTTTGTTGTTTGTTTTTGGTGAAGGGTGGTAGGGTCTGACTATATATCCTTGAATGCTTGAAACTCATAGAGACCCACCTGCCTCTGCTTCACAAGTGTTGGCATTAAAGGCATGTATCACTATGCCCACCCTCACCTTTTTTTTAAACAAAAGAAAGTACTTTACTTTCCCTCTAACTTCCCTCCTTTGCTGGAATAGTTAAATAGTTTCTGCCTTTGTCTGGCAAAGTGTCTATGACTTTCATTTTACTTTTATTTTGTTTGGCTATAGAAAAAAATCTCCTTTGCCATGTCGGAGTAAGGGATGACAATGTGGTGGCACAAGCCTATGATCTTAACACACAGGAGGCCAGGCCTGGAAGAGTATAAGTTCTGGTCCAGCCTGGACTTGTTACTAGCACAGCATCACAAGGAGATTAAACCTGCTACCTTTGAATTTTGCTGGTTTCTGTTTGCTTGCTTTTGCTGTCAGTTGATCTGTAGTGAATTTGGGGTTTCAGGGTGCTTTTCTCCAGTTGAATGAAGATCTTCATAATTGAAGATGTTGCTGTGAAAGATGACAGCCACTGACTTCTCTTGTTGTTGATTGTAGAAACCATCATAGCCTTTGCCTGGGAACCCAATGGCAGTAAGTTTGCTGTGCTTCATGGCGAGGCCCCTCGGATATCTGTCTCCTTCTACCATGTAAAGAGCAACGGGAAGATCGAGCTCATCAGTAAGCAGTCTGCCCTCAGGCTCCCTGTAGAGAGCTTCTCAGGGGCTTGGATTGCCGCTGTGGGTCAGATGATAGGCAGGATGATAAGATTGGGGTTACTTGAAACAGAGGGAACACATATATCCTCATGTAAGTGAGGCCTCTCAGTTTTAACTTGGCCATTGTTTTGGGGCCGGCTGTTGTTCCCTCTCGTGGACTACTGCCCTCTGCCTTTCAGCCTGACTGTACTTCAGCAGAAACGGTCCCATTCATGCAGAGTCGTACTTAAAAGACACTCTCCCGTTTGACATGGAGGCAGCATGTAGCCTTGCTCGGGCTCCCCAAGGGCTACTGCCGCTCACTCTTGTCCTTGTGTCATGACAGCTCCACACAAGTCAGCGGGTTTGGGGCTCAAGGCTGAGCTGCACAGCGTTGCCCTCATTGGGGTGGATCTGCAGGGTTGCCCCAGGCTGTGTTCCATATGCTTCTTCTGGGAAGCCAGCACTTTGTTCCCTGTGCTGTAGCAGTCATGCCAGGGCTTTCTTGGACTTGGACTCTTAGGAGTAGCTTCTGAGACCTGTGAAGTGTGCTTTCCCTTTACCTGGGTCTAATTATTTGTGATAGAATCAGTTGGCTATGTTGCAAAGTCGATTATGTTGTTGATTCTCTTAGATGTATAAAATGTGGACAGTTGCGAACAATCAGAAGACTTCTGTCCCATTATAACAAACACCAGGAAAGGTGCTGTTTATTTCCTGACTGTGTGTGGTATGTCTTTCTTTGGACTGGCAGTACTAGGGCAGTACTAGGGTCACAGTCAGTGCTCCACTGCGCATTGGAGCTAGATGGGACAATTGTCTGTAGCTCTCTGAATGTGAGACTCTTGCCCCATCAGAGCAAATACAGCTGTAGTGCCAGGACTTCACCCCCCTCACTCTACTGCCTCTGAGTCCTGTGGCGAAGGAGATACACAGGTGTTAATGCCCTGTTTGAAGGCAGATGGCTGGCTAAGAGAGGTCTGAAGGGCTAGGCAAGGAGTGACCTGGGGAGTCACCCGATTTGCTTTGCCAGCTTCCCCTAGTGTTGGGTGACTGGGAAGATGATAAACTTGAGGTTCTGTGAGCACACTGAAATGGTGACTTCAGTAGGTTAGCCTTGGTGTTATTGAGGTCAGGTCTCTGAAGTCTGGTGAACACCAAGGACTCCAGAGATGAGTCACTGCTGTAGTTATTGTAAGTGCATTCTTTGTCCAGTAGCATGTGAAGTTGAAAACAGTACCCACCCTACTTCCACACTAGTCAGTACCCATCACCCTTAAGCATGCTTCATGACTGCATGTCTAACTGAATGGGGAAGTTGTTTTAAAGTAGTTGTAAGGTGACCAGTGAGTATGTGGACTTGGCTTTGCTGGCCCTCCTCAAGGGTAGCACTATATTAGTTGGAGAGTCACTGGCACAGTCCCCTCATAGGTACTTGATTTCCTTGCAGAGATGTTTGACAAGCAGCAAGCAAATACCATCTTCTGGAGTCCCCAGGGACAGTTCGTGGTGCTGGCCGGGCTGAGGAGGTGGGTTGGGGCCCTGCCCACTATGGCAAGCAACACCCTGCCTCCTTCGGGTTTGTGTTGAAATGAAGCATCTCACTTGATAATTGTCACAGCTGAGCCTCTGGCCAAACCAGGCTGATTGCAGTAGTGACTTGCAGATGAGAGCTCTTCTGTGATCATAGCCTTACGTTCTCTCCTGTGAATCCCGTGTCTTCCAGTGGGACAGATGCTTAGCTGGAGGCAGCCTTGCCCATTGTGGTTGGGGTGCCTTTCTCTTGCTCCCCTGAATTCCATCTGAGCACATAGGAGTAGTGAGCAAATCCAGCCTCGACCTCTGGTGGGAAGGACTGCCGTGGATTGCTCCCACTGTGGTGTGCATGTTACCCTAGCTCTGGAGGCTTCCTCAGGTACCACCTTCTCTAGATGCCACAGATCACTCGTGCACACCATGTTCTGATCCCAGTCTCATGAAATTTGTCACTGTGAGGACAATAGGGTTAAAGTTCAGGGAGCTACAGCCCAGCAGAGAGTGGGTATCTTGGTCCTTGCTCCTTCCCCACCCTTGTGACTGAGTGGAAGTTAGAGGCATTGGACCTCTCAGGGTGGAGGGTGATTGTGGGATGCAGCTGCCCTGTCACCCCACAGCATGAATGGTGCCTTGGCGTTTGTCGACACTTCAGACTGCACCGTCATGAACATTGCAGAACACTACATGGCCTCTGACGTTGAGTGGGACCCAACCGGCCGCTATGTTGTCACCTCTGTGTCATGGTGGAGCCATAAGGTAGGCTGGGCCCTCCAGGAATGAAGTCTCTCAAGGCTGGTGACAAACTGTGGGATCATTGTATCCAGGGACCCTGGATGAGAGGATACTACTTATAAGCCTTTGCGGCTTAAGGAACCCATCTGATCCAGAGGGGTCAACTGCCAGAGCATGGGCTGCTATGCCTCCTGAGGGCAGACTGCTTTCTGTGTTTACTGGTGGGTAAACACTTGAGCCATTCTGTGCAAACAAAACCTGTAAGCTCAAAGGGCTCCAGCTGGTGAGAAAGAGCTGTTGTTTCCCAGATGGCTTCAGGTAGTGTCTGGAATAGCATTCGCTATGTTCATTATAGGATGTGATGCCATCCCAAATGTCAGTGCAGCATGGCCCATCCCAACACTTGTTTAGGATTGATTGACTGATTGGTGTGTTTATGGTTTTTCGAGACAGGGTTTTTCTGTGTAGCTCTGGCTGTCCTGGAACTAGCTCTGTAGACCAAACCAGTCTGGCCTGGAATTCACAGAGATCTGCCTGTCTCTGCCTGGAATTAAAGTGCTGGGAGTAAAGGTGGGCACTACCATGCCCAGTTTAGGATTTTTTTAATTAATTTATTTTTTATGCACATTGGTATGGGTATAGGATCTCCTGGAACTGGAGTTACAAACAGTTGTGAGCTGCCATGTGGGTGCTGGGAATTGAACCCAAGTCCTCTGAAGAGCAGTCAATGCTCTTAACTGCTAAGTCATCTTTCTAACCCCTTATTTAGGATCTTATAGGACTGGGGGTGCCAGTGCATAATGCCCACCTAGCTTGCTGAAGGTCCTGGGTTCTATTCCCAGGACCCTTCCCCTCAAAAAAAACGTGTGGGGGTGTGAAAGTCCCTTGTGGGGTCATTCTGTTCAGTCCACAAAACTTCCAGAGCCCAGTTGGGTTGAGGCAGTGCTTCGTTGAGTCTTGCTGGGAAAGACAAGGTTGAGACTTGCTGGGTAAACTGTGGCTAGTGCTGTCAGTAGTTGGCACTGCTGGGGAAGTTTTTTTGTCAAAGACCAGTGATGAGGAGGCCTGCATTGAGAGGAGCACCTGCTGACTGCTATTGGCATGGTATTCTTAGATCATTGTATGTTTGCTCACCACCTTCCCTGCTGGAGGATGAGCACAGCCAGGTGCAGGTTTTTGTATTTTGCAGTGTGCTAAGTACAGGTTGCTGCTCTGGCTACTAAGAGTAAAGGTGTCATGGTGGCCTTGCACATTTTGCATGATGGACCCCACTGTCCTCTCTAGGTGGATAATGCTTATTGGCTATGGACCTTCCAAGGACGCCTTCTCCAGAAGAACAACAAGGATCGCTTCTGCCAGCTGCTCTGGAGACCAAGGCCCCCAACGCTCCTCAGCCAGGATCAGATAAAAGTATGTGGTCTCTGCCTGGTTGGTGGTATGGGAGGAGTTGTGGCACTGAAGGAAATAAGGCATTTGTCCTGTGACTGGAAAGGGGCAGTGAGTGGGGAGTGGAGGGAGGACATGGAGAGGGCCTCTGAAGAGATGTAAAGCCAGTGAGACCTGACCTGGAGCAACGTCAGGCACTAACTCTAAAGTTGCAGGCTTAGCAATACCTACAAACCCAGGAGGCTGAGGCAGGAGGATCATGGGTTCTTCCAGACTCTGCTGTGTAGCAAAGGATAACCCTATTCTTCCTGCCTGTTCCCCACTCCCCAGAAAACCCAGGAGTCTGACTAAGCCAGACAGGCTATAAACAAGCCTTAGTGGGATTGGAAGAGCTAGGCAGGGTTAGGTAATGTGGTCTTAGGTCAGAACTGGGAGTGATTCACCCTAGGAATTGTCTCCATGAAATGAGACTCCCCAGCTGGTCATGCTAGTACCCTGGGGCTGAATCCTCTAAGGCAGCAGTTGCAGTCTTTGCTTTGAAGGTTCAGTCCTAAGAGACTTGTCTTGGTTTCAGCAAATTAAAAAGGATCTGAAGAAATACTCTAAGATCTTCGAGCAGAAGGATCGCTTGAGCCAGTCCAAAGCTTCAAAGGTGAGCCTGAGGGCTTGCTCGTGAGTGCACTTCCCTGTCTTGGCCTGGGCAGTAGTGAGACGGGTGTGTCAGGAGCCTGATCTGGCTTGTTCTCCCATGTGTGAGGTGGCAGTTAGCAGTGGGCAACAGGGCCAGCACTGGTCCATGGAACCAACACCCACTAACACTGGGTAGAAACTGGCTTTTCCTTGATAGAAGCAGGAGGTTCTAGGATCTAGAAGAGAAATGAGGGTCCCACTTAAGGGAGGTTCTATGTAAGGCTTGCCCAGCACAACAAAGCTGGAATACAAAGACTCCGCTTGCCCTCTTCTAAGCTTCAACAATGGTTGGTAGACACAGAGGATGTCACTGTGGTTTGTGGTTGAGCAAATGTGTCCTGCCCATCCCTACCTAAAACCTTCCCCACATGATAGGAACTAGTAGAAAGAAGGCGGACCATGATGGAGGACTTCCGGCAATACCGAAAAATGGCCCAGGAACTCTACATGAAGCAGAAGAATGAACGTCTAGAACTACGGGGAGGTAACCAAGCTTCTGGGTGTGTCTGCAAGTGGAGTGGTCCCTCAAGGGTGTGAACTATAGAGCCCTTCAGCTGACATTGCAGCTACGTCCCAGGCGTCAGCCTGCTCTCTGTCTTCTTAGGGGTGGACACTGATGAGCTGGACAGCAATGTGGATGACTGGGAGGAGGAGACCATCGAGTTTTTTGTCACTGAGGAGGTTATTCCTCTGGGAAGTCAGGAGTGACCTCAGCACTGTGGTAAGAGTTGTGCGTGTGAAGAGAGCAGTGGGTGCCTGCTGAGCTAGACCACAACATAGAAGACACCCAGGAAGATGGTGGTGCCACCACTGGTGGTTGGTAGGGAGCTTGGGAAGAAGCGGAGGCTGGCATGAGGGCAGTGCTACAAGGAGGATCAGGCACAGTACTGTCACCCAGTGTTGGTAGTGTTGGTACAGGCCACCGTACAGGAGTGAGTGTCTGCCTGTGTGTGGTGCTAAGCCTTGGGGTGATGGGGGTGCTACTGACATGCAGGCCAGCTCTTTGTTTTAGGCCTCTCCCATTACCTGGAGTGTGATCAGTGAAGAATCCAGCTGTTTTTCCCTTGCTTTGTGGCTGACTAAATGGTGGCTCATCTGTTGCAGTGTCACTGTGCTGTGCCCAGGATCCGAGGCCCCCCTCACAGAGAGCCTTGGGCTGAGTTCTCATTGTGCTTTCTTTCTCTGGACTGCGAGTGCGCCCGGGGTTCTTCCATCCCGACACAGCTCTGTGCCTTCAGCCCCTGGGTCCACAGTGGGGACACTCGAGGCTCCGCTCTCACTTGCCCTGTTTGGGTTTTTATGCTGTGTCTGCTGTGGGGCCTCACTGCAGCGCTCCTGGTCGCTTGTTTCACTCCTGCTGCCCATGGTGTTTCCAGAGCCTCTACCTGCAGCTCAGTGGAGTTCCTGTTCACAGACTCGCTGTCCCTGCTCGTGACCTGGAGACCTTCAGGGGGACTGCACGCCCACCACTGACTTGTGCCAGTAGATCTGGAGGCACCCCAACATCTTGCCCCTGTTCAGATTTTGCAGGGCCTCTGCGCAGGTTGGATGTGGGAATAAAAGCAACCCTGTGTGAAAGTGTTGTCTTGCTCCTCTTTGCAATTCGTAATGGCCTTGAGGCCTGCCATTTCCCCCCCTTCCCCACCCCTAGGATCCGAGGGTATTTGTACACTTGTTCCTGGCTTGTTGAGAGCTTGTCTGAAATCTGTCCAGGAGCTCGTGTGCTGGATCACAGATGCAATGTCTTCCATCTGTTTCTGTGAGAAAATGTTCATCTCATCCCACAGAACCCTTTAGGTTTTCCAGACTTGAACAAGTTGGAAAACAGGTACAGAAGGGGTCAGCCACTTAGACACACACCTATGTAGTTACCTAGTGTCCAATAGTGAAGACAGCACTGTATGGATGGGCTCCACCCAGAGTGAGATGTGGCCAAGCTCTGCAACCTGCTTCTCTCAGGCTCCAACCTGGCTCTGCATCTCTTGTGACCAGAGAGCCACCCCAGGCTGGGTCCATGGCCACGGTATGTCTGCAGAGCATATACCTCCAGCAGAGGACAGGCTGCCCTAGGTTATTGAGCAGAAGGCAGAGATCAGTGATTTGCATGCATCATTCTTGGGAGGTGGTTCACTTTTCCTCCAGGGTCTTAGGTTCTTTATTCCTTTGGGCTCTCCAAGGTTCCATCATGGTTGCAGGAACTTCAGCAGCTTGACCCACCTATTGGCCACTTCCATGTTCTTTAAACACCTTTTTCCAGCTTCACAGCAGTGAGATGAAAAAGGCACACAGATACAGCACATTTTCAGGTGTTTTGGTTTTGGTTTTTCAAGATGGGCAGCTTTGATTGCCCTGGAACTAGCTCTGTAAACCAGACTGGTCTCAAACTCAGAGATCCGCCTGCCTATACCTTCTTAGAGCTGGGGTTAAAGGTGTGGCCTACTACCTTCCAGCTAAACTGGCTCTTTTTTTTTTTTTTTTAAAACAAAGATATATTTATTATGTATACAGCATTCTGTCTGCATGTTTGCCTGCAGGCCAGAAAAGGGCACCATATCTCATTACAGATGGTTGTGAGGCACCATGTGGTTGCTGGAAATTGAACTCAGGACTTCTGTTCTTCCACAGCCAGTGCTCTTAACCTCTGAGCCATCTCTCCAGCCCCACCCCTTTTTAAAATAGTTTTAATTTCATAGTAGTGTGTGTGTGTTTGTATATGCACACACATGAGTGTACAAATGAGTGCTGTGCATGCTTGTGAAGGTCAGAGGGGAACCTGCAGGAAGTACTTCTTCCATCGTGTGCATCCTAGTAATTGAACTTAGGTCTCCTGACCTGTACGCAATGTGCCTCTGCCCACTAAACAGCTCCTGAGCCTGGCTCTTACAGATAAAGTTTGTTTGTTTGCCATTGCATACTTTGTATTTGTGCCATATGCATACAGAGGTCAGAGGACAACTTGTAGGGTTGATTGTCCTTCCTCTGTGTAGTTCCCAGGGATGGAACTTAGGTTGTCAGCCTTCATGGCAGGTGCCTTTACCTGCTGAGCCACCCCTCCAGTTCCCAAGCCTGGCGCTTAATAGTTTCTGCCAGCCCATGTGACATTGCTGGTGTAGTCTCTTAGGCCCGGCTGTGGAGTTCACAGAACAGGATGTCCCCAGGGATCCAATGGAAGAGGTGAAGCAGTAAATCTACCAGTTTCATCCTTAATCCCTCTCAAGTGTTCAGACACTCAAGACTGGAAGTGGTCATCCATGAAAGACCTTGGCAAGATTACTGACAGCTGAAATTGGCTTATTTGGTTTCTGCTGTTGCTGTTTTGTCCCCTTGAGTGGGAATCCACAAGCGCTGACCTGCTGCCGTGAGGTGGCCCCTGTGTGGATGACCATTGCTCCTGGGCGCACACTGCAGGGTTCTGTAAAGTGGACTTATCCTTAGATCAGAGGCTTCTGTGGCATGAGAGGAACTTAGAGACAGGCTAAAACAGTGTTCTTGTCATGGTCCTCATCATGATGCCATCTGTGAGGTCTGACTACTTGGGAACTACTCAAACCATGAGGGCCGCCCTGACCAAAGAAACAGGTAGGGCTGACACCGAGTTAGTAAATGAGCTCAATGCTGGCCCAGCTCCACCTCTGGGGACCCAGCTGATGTCACCAGAGTGAGCCTGGAGAGCAGGGCGGGGCTGATCTGGGAAGATCTCCTTGCCTCCGACTCTGCTAGGTTAGCTTGAGGGCCCTCCAGGAGTTCTGACTTGTAGCATGCCCTCCCACCAGACCACAGACCCCTCTCCAGTTCGGGGCAGCCCAGCCCTGAGGGAGATGGAACCCAAGGATCAGCAGCTCATGGTGAGTACCCTCCCTCATGTCCTTTGCTAACTCCAGCCCCTTTCTGCCTCTACCCCTGTCAAGAAGCCCTAAACCCTGTACTTGCCATGGATCAGGTCTCATGAGCCCTTTAGGGACCAGTGTCCCACTCCTGGTTCTTTCTTTCCTGGGACCCAGTGATTAACATACATTCTCACCCTGATTCTCTAGACCCTTGTCTGATTCTCCATCCTCAGAAAGCCTGGGGTTTAGACTATGACCCCAGCTGTGGGGCAGCCCTCATCCTGACCCACTTGTCAGGCTACTTGTCCCATTTGGCCTTGGGATGAACTGCATTAGAACCCCACTGGCTCCTGTGACTGGTTCAGACAGAGCCTGGCCCCCGTGTCATCTATGTACCGTCAAAGATACCATTATGCATGGGCTGGGCAGAATTGAGGGACATGCAAAGCCCAGGTTTCCTCTTCTGAATGCTCATAGAGGACTGGACTGGAAGATGCAGGTGTGTTTTCTTTCTGATCACAATTAAGACAGACAGCTGTGTGACCTTGGGCAAGCTGCCCCTCTGTTCCATGACAATGATGTCACCACCAATTCCTCAGAGCCTTTCTGGGAGGCAGGAACAGCTCCATGTAAGTAGGGTTTAGGTTTGAGTGAGGGTAAAGCAGGTGGATGGAAAATGGAGTCCCGCTGAGGGTCTTGGTGCTGCCTGTGCCCTGTCCACAGGTGGCTCTTCGGATCCGCCCACTCAACACTACAGAACTGGAGGAAGGAGCCACCGTCATTGCCCACAAAGTGGGGGACCAGGTGAGACTAGAGGACACGAGGCATTCACTCAATCAAGAGGTACCCCCGGTGGCCTGGCTCTGTTCTGGGGCAGAGCTGAGCTGACTAGCACTTCGCGCGCGCGCGTGCGTGCGTGTGTGTGTGTGTGTTTGAGAGAAAAACTTGCTAGAGCTGTTTCTCTTCTGCCCTATGTGTTCCAGGAATCAAACTTAGGTTTTCGGGTTTAACAGTAGTGGTTTTATCCACTGCTGAGCCATCTTGCAAGCCCCCCCCCTTTTAAGATTTATTTATTTATTTATTATGTGTACAGTGTTCTGCCTGCTTTTATGCTTGCAGGCCAGAAGAGAGCACCAGATCTCATTACAGATGGTTGTGAGCCACTATGTGGTTGCTGAAAATTGAACTCAGAATCTCTGGAAGAACAGGCAGTATTCTTAACCTCTGAGCTATCTCTTCAGCCCCATTCTTGGTTTTTGAGACACAGACTGTCATTGGGATAGAGGGCTCATTTATTAGATTTGGCTGGCTAGCCAGTGAACCCTGGAGATCTTCCTGCCTCTGTGTCCCAAGTAGTGGGACTAGAATTGTGTGCCACCATGACCAGCTTTTGGGTATGTTCACGGTTCTGGGGATCAAGCTCATGTCCTTATGCTTGCATGGCAACTACTTTACTGACTAGCGTTATCTGCTTAGCTTTTTTTTTTTTTTTAATGCTTTTTGAATCTCACTATGTAGCCCAGGTTTACCTGGTACTTCATTCACTATGTATCCCAGGCGAGCTAGCCTTGCACTTGAGCAATTCTCCTGCCTCAATCCCCCGATTTCCATTCATTAACAGAAAGTGCATTAGTTCCTTGGGGCTGTCTGTTCTACAGAGGTCTGCTGAGACACCAAAGTGGGGACATAGGACAGACAGAATGGCAGGAGACTTCGCAGGCCACATTAGCATGCCAGGTCTGATTTCAGAAACCTCAGGTGATTGCTGGCTGTAGGGTGGAGTGCATGCTGCCATTACCAAGGACTTTTCTTCAGAGAAA
The DNA here is from genome assembly GCA_004026605.1 of Ondatra zibethicus. NCBI lineage: Eukaryota > Metazoa > Chordata > Mammalia > Rodentia > Cricetidae > Ondatra > Ondatra zibethicus. The sequence goes on from PVIU01015486.1 coordinate 33,416, forward strand.
GACTCAACACTCAGCTACCCACACCTTAGAAACTTTTGCCTTTGGCTGTCACTTAGAAGGAATCTACAGCCAGGCTTTGTGAGATGGACATGTCCCTGTTGGTCACTAGCAAGATTAGTGAGGTTGTCTGTGAGACAATGCTCAGGCAGGGTGTTTACATTCTAGCCAACAACCCAAAATGTGGGTAGTCATAGATCCCTGCCAAGGGCTGCCCACTGGGGCTCAGAGCCCAGGGGAGGAGTGCATTGGCAAAGCTGCCATTCGGGTGAATCAGCACTGAGGTCATGGACTGCTAAACAGTGCATACCAGGTGCCAGTGTTCAAACACAACAGTAAAGTCATATGTCACCTGCGAAGATGGGTTGAGTAGGGAGGTCAGGGCCGGTGCTTCAGATGTGTATATGTGTGACCGTGAGCAGTACAGAAGACAGTGCATGGGGCTGGAGAGATAGCACCCATGTGGTGACTCACAGCCCTCTATAAACTCCACTACCAGGAGATGAGACACGTACTTCTGTGGGCACCCAGCATGCATGTGGTGCACACACATAGATACAGGCAAAACACCCATATACATAACATAAAAATTATATATAAATAATCTTTAAAAGACAGCCTATGCTGAAACATCAAGGCAAAGGGCTCTAGGGACAGCTCGGTAACTACTTGTGCATGCATAAGGACCTGAATTCTAACCCCAATTCAAGGAAAAACTGGGCATGGTGGTGAGTGTTGGTAATCCTGGCACTAGGGTGGTGGGGACAGAAAGATCCCTGGGGTCCCATGGTTAGCTGATCTAGCCAAATTGGTGAACTTAATGTTCAGTAAGAGACCGTGTTTTAAAAAATGAGGTGGAGGGACTGGGTGTGGTGGTGCATGTCTTTAATCTCAGCACTTGGGAGGCAGAGGTAGGCCATCTCTTGAGCTTAAGGCCAGCCTGGTCTACAAAGCGAGTTTTAAGACAGCCAGAGCTACACAGAGAAACCCTGTCTCGAAAAACCAAAACACAAAACAAAAAGGTGGAGAACAGTTAAGAAGACAGCAGATGCCAACCTTTGGCCTCCCCAAGCACTTATACACACGTGACCACATCTGATGCACACACACAAAACTGAAGTGAAATTAGCACCACAGAAAATTCACTCTTTTCCTTGAGATAGTGTCTCCCCATGTAACCCAGGCTAGCCTTGAAGTCCTCCTGCCTCAGCTCCCGAGTGCTGGGATGAAAGAGGTGCACCACCACCTCGTGGTTCAAAATTTCACCTTTTTAAATTTTTAAAAATTAAAATATATTACTTCCCCCATTCCCCTCTTTTCAAGTAAATAATTGAGGGGCATTTAGTCCTTTTCAGCTATACAGTCCACATAGATCCCCTACACCTGTCAACTGATACTCCTTCTGACTCTGGTTTCTGGACATTCCATGTCAGTGTAGTCACACATGTGTGGTGTGTGACCTTTGTGTGGCTCAGTGTTTTTGAGGATCACCCATGCTGTGATAAGTTCAGTTCTCTTCCTCACCCTCCTCCTGTTATCTCCCCTCCCTCCTCCTCTCCTCCCACTTATCCTCCTCTTCTCTTCCTCTTCTCTTTCTGTCTGACTATACAGACCAGGCTGGGCTCAAACTCACAGAGATCCACTTGTCTCTGGTTCCTGAGAACTGGGATTAAAGGTGTGTACCCTCAAACCTAGTTACTATTTTTATTTTGCAATAACTTCAAACCAATAGAGAGGTTGCAGGAATGCCATGAACCCAGTGCCCTCTTAACCTCATGTATGTGCCCTCTCTGCCCTCTCCCTATTGTAGGGCACTCACCAGAGAAGACTACTCAGGTATGAACTTAAGCCAATAGAATGTCCGTATTAAACTGTTTGGGAGCCCAGTGTAGCCTTGAGCCTTTCGCAGGGTGATCTTTTAAGCATGAAAACCACATCCATATTTCAGTTAATAAGAACAGTTAGCCAGAAGCAAAACTACCAAAAAGCAAGGTTAGTACATTTAGAGAGTTTCCCAGAACTACAGACCTTGATGGATTAGGTCTTTGTTTTAGTTTTGACAGATGGTGCTGACTACATGCTGAGTTTTGTGGCCTGAATGGTACTTCCATCATGGAGCCAGTTGTGCTAAGGTCTGCTGGACTGTTTTACTCCTCTGGGCTCCGACTCCATTTCTCTGAGGCATTTGGAGGCACAGCACCTTTCCCTACCCAAACATTCCATCATAGACCTCTTTAAAATAAAAACATTCTCATCTTGATGTGGTTGGTTGTTCATGCCTGTAATTCTGTCACTGGCTGGTCAGAGCAGGAGGATCATGAATTCAAGGCCTTCAGTCCCAACACTCAGGAGGCAGAAGCAGACCTCAAACTCAAAGTCTGAGATCTACAGAGTGAGTTTCAGGGCAGCCAGGACTACACAGAGAACCCTTCTCTCAAAACAAGTAAAAATGAAACAAACAACAACAACAGCAAAACATAAAAGCCAGGAACGTTCTTGCCACATCCAGCACGCTCTGGGGATTAACCTGACTGGAACAGTGAGAGAATGAAAGACACACATAAACTGGGTTGGGAGGCTTGGCTCTCGCATGCCAGATGAGCAGGAAGGCTGGGTAACTGCATACCAATAAACAAGGGGGCAGGTGGCCCCTGTATAGGGAGCAGTCTTCAGGCCATACACATCCAGGGGGAGAAATCTATGATAGGCATTGTCTGCACACACTGGTAGCATTTGCGCTTGGACCAGAGGAACGCTTTGTCACTCCCATGGGGCTGATGCACTGGGGTCCTGGGCATGGCTGTGTCAGTGTTAACAGCACACATGAATTGGTGACTTCACTCTCTTCTTACGCATCCTGGCACCTGACTTCAACAAGGAAATCAGGAAGTTGATCCAGCATCATCTAATCTTGTAGACACATTCAAAATTCTGCTTTTCCCCATAATGTTCTTTTTTTTCTCACACAATCTTACTTGTTAAAGATTTTATTTTGACTTTTCCAGACAGGGTTTCTCCAAGTAGCCCTGGCTGACCTTGAACTCACTCCGCCCACCTCTGCCTCCCCAGTGCTGGGATTAAAGGCGTGTGCCACCAGTGCCTGACTCTCCAGGTGTTTTAAAGTTGTTATAGAGACCATTTCCCTGGTTGGGTTTATTCCAAAGATTTTTTTTTCCTTCTGAAGCAGTTGTGAATGGGCACATTTGTCTGATTTCTTACTTAGATGGTTGTTATTCTTATATAACACTGGTTCTCGACCTTCTTAATGCTGTGACCCTCTAATACAATCCCTCATGTTTTGGTTCCCAGCCATGAAATTATTTTTGTTGCTATTTCATAACTGCAATTTTGATACTGTTATGAATTACAATATAAATATCTGATATTTCTGATGGTCTTAGGCGATCCCTGTGAAAGGATTGTTTGACCTCCAAAGAGGTCTAGACCCACATGTTGAGAAACACTAATATATAAAAAGGCTACTAATTTATTATTGTTACTGTGTTATTACTGTTGTGTGTGTCTGTGTGTGATGTATGTAGGCATGCATGTCACAGCGTAGACGTGGATAACTTCGTGGAGTAAGGTCTCTCCTTCCTCCTTTACAAGGTGTATTCGTCCCTCTTCTGATGCTGTGGTAACACACCATGGCCAGGGCAATTTATGGAAGGGTTTATTTGGGCTTATGGTTCCTGAGGGATAAGAGTCTGTCTGAGGCAACATTAGTATTGCTGTGATAAAACAACATGATCAAAAGCAAGGTGGGGAGGAAAGAGCCTATTTTGCTTAAACTTCCACATCACTGTTCATCAAAGGAAGTCAAGACAGGAACTCAAACTGGAACCTGGAGGCAGGAGCTAATGTAGAGGCCATGGAGGAAATGCTGCTTATTGCCTTGCTCAGCCTGCATTTTGTTGTTGTTTGGTGTTTCAAGACAGGATTTCTGTGTGTAGCCTTGGCTGTCTTGGAACTTGCCCTGTAGACCAATCAGACTGGCCTTGAACTCACAGAGATCCACCTGCCTCTGTTTCTCAAGTGCTAGGAGTAAAGGTGAGCATCATCACCACTGCCACCAGGCCTCAGCCTGCTTTTCTTACAGCACCCAGGACCACTAACCCGGGGGTGTCACTACCCACAATGGGCTGGACCCTCCTCATTCAATCACTAATTAGGAAAATGCCCCACAGGCTAGCCTACAGCCTGATCTTGTGGAGAATTTTTTTTTTCAATTGCGGTTCCCTCTTCTCAGATGACTTTAGCTTGTGTCAAGTTGACATAAAACTGTCCAGGATAGAGACCATAATGAAGAGAGTAGAGTCATAGCAATTGGATCTGGAAACTGAGAGCTCATATCTTGAACTACAAACAGGAAGCAGAGAGAACACATTGGCAATGGTGCATGACTTTGAAACCTCAAAGCCAGCCCCAAGTGGCATACTTCCTCTAGCAAGGCCACACCTCCTAATCCTTCCCAAACAGCAGCACCCACTGGGGATTTGTGTTCAAATATCAGAACCTGTGCAGGACATTTCCTTGAAAGTACCACCCAACAGTTCCCTGGGGAGGGAACTCAGGCTTCAAACTTAAATAGCAAACACCTTTATCTGCTGAGCCATCTCACTGGTCCCAGCTACTTTGTTAACTTTGTATCCTGCCACTTTGTGTCTATCCATTCTAAGAATCTTCTCCTGGGGTGGTTAAGGTCTCTTTTGCATAGAATTATATCATCTGCAAATGAAGATAGTGTTCATTATAACAATAAAAATATTTTTCTGAGGCTGACAAGATAGCTTGGTAGGGAAAGGTGCTGTGTGCAAGCTGGATGATATGAGTTCGATCCCCAGATCCTACAAGGACACAGGAGGAAGCCAACTCCCAAAGGTTGTCTCCACCATGGCATGCACATTCCTGCACTTACACAACCAAACACACTAAAAAATGATAGATAGATAGATAGATAGATAGATAGATAGATAGATAGATAGATAGATAAAACATATTTGTTTATGATCCAAGACCCAATGCTACAGGTACCTTTTGAGCACCCAAGGGTTTGTGTATATGTTTCCTTATCAGCCTTTATGGCCCTTTTGTGAGCAGTCTCTGTGATTACTGTAACTTCACAAATATGAAGACTGGGTGAGGCTTGAGAGACAGTGTCCTAGGATCCCACCAGAGTGAGCAGTAGAGCCAGGGTGAGATTAGAAATCAAGTTCTGGAGAGTCCACTTCCATGATGCTCAATCCCACAGTCCCACCCAGAGCCTGTTGTTGAGAGGACCCTGTCTGGAGACCCATCTAAGTCCTCCTGCAGCCCTGGCCTGGCCCACAGTAGGTAGGCTGCCCTGCCACACAGTGTATCCCCAGGAGAAGAGAAAACAGAGAAAGTCAGCTTATGTCATGGAGCAAGCACTGGCCAGAAGCCAGAAACCCGGGTAGAGCCTGGCCTCTCAGGACTATGGTTTCCAAAGCTAAGAACACAGGAGGGGCAAGTAGTGGTCACGTGACAGGACTCTCAGAACCACCCAGCTCTGCCTCCACCTTCTTGGTTCCTCTCTGATGCTCAACCCCACGTCTCCACCAGCCAGGTTGCATTTGGCCTCTACCCATTTCCCTGCCCCCTGTTGTCCCTGGGGCGGACTCCTTTAATCCCTTTGCCCTAAGGATCTTAACAGGTTTGCTTAATAATAGTGTATATGGGGACTGAGGGGCCCTAGGGACTGACAGGCTCTCAGAGAAATAGAGCTTAAGGGTGGAGGCTTTGGGACAGTCCCTTTATCTCCTCTGTCCTGTGGAGTGGCCAGCTCAGCACTCTACAGTTTCTATAGCCTCTTGCCTTCTCTGATGACATTAGTTCATAGGACGGTCTGTCACTATGGGGCCAGAGTGGTGGTGGTCTGTTGTGTCGGGTGGGATTGTTGAAGCAAGACAGGCTGTTTACCCTTGGGCTTGGGGTTGTCTGGGGCTTTTTTTTTTTTTTTAATGGTCTTTTTGAGACGCAAAGGAGGCGGGCAGTGCTGATGCTCATCTTGTTTTTCTTTTTTCTGAGACAAGAGTTTCTCCGTGTAGCCCTGGCTGGCCTGAAACTCACTCTGTAGACCAGGCTGACCTCGAATTCGCAGGCCTGTCTCTGCCTCCTGAGTGCTGGGATTAAAGATGTGCTTTAATCTTTAGGATGCACAGCTAGGGTCTGACTGTCCCTCCCCCGACCCCTCTGTCTTGCTGCATGCAGGCGGTCGTGCTCATGGACCCAGGCGAAGACCCGGAGGACAAGCTTCGTGCGCACCGGTCCCGGGAACGCACCTTTATATTTGACACCGTGTTTGACCAGCATGCATCGCAGGTTCATACCACCCCTTCTGCCGCTAACTCCAGGAGCTCCCTGGACCTAGGTCCCAGGCTGTCTCATCTGTCTCCTTTACGGTCTCCCTGAGGAGCAGGGAGGTTGTGGGGAGAAAACCTGTCCCAGGGATCAAGCGTATGAGATCCTCTTGTGGACACAGGGGTCGCCAGATCCTGTGGCCCATGCTGGGGGCTTCTCTTCAGTTTGTTCACTGGTTCCTTCTTTGCACGTGATATCAGGACACAGGCTTTTCCCACACCGCCATTGGGCAAGGGAAAACTGAGCACGTGTCTTTCTCATTATAACACATGGCGGCCAGCAAGGCCCTCTCTGAGGAGGGACATCTAAGGCTGAGAGCTGTCATAAAGATAGGCAGGGGTCTGGCAAGAGGAGTCTGTGATGCCATCTCACAGACAGGGAGCCTCCAGGAGGTCACACAGCAAGACCCAGTGCTGGGCGTTTGGACCAGGGATTGGTCTTTCTCATATATCATGCCACTAACACCCTCTGTAAGACCAGAAGGTGGTACCACGTGCAACCTAACCACGCATGACAGAGGGGAGCCAGGGCTAGCATTGAAGGTAGGATTTGAACTTAGGACTCCAGAAAGATATGTCGCAGCACCAGGGTAGCAGCATCTGGGGGAGATTTGGACTCAAGTGAGACAGTGTAAGATGGGATGCCGTGCATTCCTGTCCTACTGTGAGAGGGAAGGTCGACTGCCCTGTATTCAGTACCAAATTTCTCACTTCTTTGGTTTCTTCTTTTGTTTTTTTTTTTTTTCGTTGTTTGTTTTTGTTTTTTTGAGGCAGGGTTTTTCTGTGTAACAGCCCTAGCTGTCCTGGGACTAGCTCTTGTAGACCAGACTGGCCTCAGACTCACAAAGATCTGCCTGACTCTGCCTCCCAAGTGCTGGGATTAAAGGCATGCACCATCACCATCCGGCACTTCTTTGATTTTTAATATTCTTAAATTTTTTTATGTAATGAGTATTTGCCTGCATTTATGCAAATGCACCATGTACATGTCTGATGCTCACAGAGGCCAGAAGAGGGGTCATGTTTTTCTGGAACCAGAGTTACAGACAATCATGAGCTACCATGTGGGTGCTGAGTACTGAATCCAGGTCTTCTGGAAGAGCAGCCAGTGCAGCTAGGAAGTGGTGGTGCTTGCCTTTAATTCCAGTACTTGGGAGGCAGAGGCAGGCGGATCTCTGTGAGTTCGAGGCCAGCCTGGTCTACAAAGCTAGTTTCAGGACAGCCAAGGTTATACAGAGAAACCCTGTCTCAAAAAACAAAAACAAAAAAAGAAAGAAAGAAAGAAAGAAAAGAGCAGCCAGTGCTTCTTACCTTTGGGCCACCTTCCCAGCCTCTTCTTTCTCTCCCTCCTGGATAGGGTCTCATTTATAGTCCAGGCTGGCATAGATTCACCTTGTAGCCTAGAATTGCCTTAAACTCCCAATCCCTCTGCCTCAGCCTCCCACATGCTTATTACAGATGTGGACTGCTGTGCCCAGAAGTCCTTCTGCTTCTATGATTGGGTATTCAAGGGGCTGTGGTTACCAGAAGCTCTTTTGAGCTACATGTCGCTGATGGCCACCCACTTGGTCCTCACTCAGTACTAGAATGGCATATCCTTCAGCAGCCAGTAGCTATGAGATAGTTCACACTCCTGGGGACAGGCTGTCTCCCTAGGACAGTGGTTTCATTCAGCATGGTAACCTCAGAGCTTCAGTGGGGCCAATGGGAGCCCCCGGGCTTCCAAAACTGGCAAACAGAGGGCAAATGAATTTATGCTGGCTGGTCAAACTTCAAGGCTGGCTCATGTTAGTATGGCCTCTGTGGGTACCATGATAGGGGATATATTCAGTTCCTGAGTTAAGTAGCTAAGTGTCCGGGGCCATTCTCAGGTAGCCACACTCATGCCAGGCTGCTTCCTATGTCTGCTCTAGGGACATAGCATCTCAAGAAGGATGATGAACACAGAAGAAGGGCCTGCTGGGGGGACACTAGTCACTTTTTCTTCTGGTGGATAGGTCTTACTATGTATTCTTGGCTGCCTTGGAACTTTCTATGTAGACCCAACTGGCCTTGAACTTACAGAGATATGCCTGCCTCTGCCTCCTGAGTGCTGGGATTTAAAGACTTATGCCACCAGGCTCAACTGACTACCTTTGACAGTACCACTGTCACCCTCATGTCAGGACTAAGCCATCATTGTAAAGCAGGTGGCTCCCTAGCTACTCTCTAAGGTCATGTTCAAGGTCATGATGGCATTCCACAGAGGGTCACTGACAGTCATCAGCAAAGCTACTTTATGTTGAGTGCTACTCTTAAGGCCCCAATGTCCCTTGAAAGCAATACAAAATGTTCAGAAATATTTCCTCCTTCTAGCTGGATGTGATGACACACATCCATGACCCCAGCCATCAGGAGGTAGAGACAAGAGAATAAGGAATTCAAGGTCATCCTCAGCTACATAGCAAGTTGTAGCTAGCCTGGACTACATGGACCCCTATTCACACAATACACACACACACACACACACACACACACACACACACACACACACACACACACACACCCTTGTTCTACATGTGAGGCATTCGTCCGAGGTCACACCACACACAGCAGAGCCCAAATTCAGACCTAGCCTGTGTTGTACCAGAGTGGGCGCTCAGGAGGTGCAGCAGCAGGGGCTGCTGGTGGTCAAGCTAGATGAACCTGTGCTTCACTCCCCAGCTGCGGGTGCCTCTCCTTGAACTCCCCTGTGGGCAGGGAGCTCACTACGTGTATATCCCCTCCTGGCCATGGCCAGTTTCATCCCACAAAGAGGGATCCTGATGCTATGGTGGAGTTCTAAGCCGAGTCCTCAGTCTCTCAATCCTCGCAGCAGCCTGGGGAATGACTAGTTTCTAGCATATGTCAGGCCTCCTGGGGCGGGAGGGGATTCCCAAATTCTTGTCTGTTTAATTATAAGATGTACTGTCATTCTGTAGCCCTGACTGAGCCAGAACTCACTGTGCAGACCAGGCCGGCAGTAAACTCAGAGATCTGCCTGCCTCTGCCTCCCGAATGCTGGTCCCTGCCTTTTCTGTTTTGTTTGTTTTGTTTTTGGGTTTTTGTTTTTTGCTTTTTCGAGACAGGGTTTCTCAGTGTAGCTTTGGAGCCTGTCCTGGAACTTGCTTTGTAGACCAGGCTGGCCTCAGACTCACAAAGACCTGCTTGCCTTTGCCTCCTAAGTGCTGGTCCCTGTCTTTTCTAAGCAATAGGTCCCCTGACTCAGGTTGGGCTTTCACCTGACTGTCTGTCCTCCTGTCTGTCTGCAGGAAGCTGTTTATCATGCCACCATTCAGCATTTAGTGGAAGGCGTCATCTCTGGATACAATGCGACAGTTTTTGCCTATGGGCCCTCAGGTACTGTTTGGGTGTTGTTTCAAGGAGGGTATAGGCATGGTGCTAGCAGAGGTCCTCTGCTTCCTTTCTAGAGATAAGCTGTCAGGTAGATCGGGCTGGCCTTAAGCTCACTATGTAGCCAAGGACGATCTTGAACTCCTAGTCCTCCTGCCTCCATCTCCCAAGTGCAGGGATCATAAGCGTGTGTCGCCATGCTGGAGATGGGATCCAGGGTTGTGTATTCTAGGTGAGTACTCTACCAACTGAGTCACATCCCCAGTCCATATACAAATACCTATATATTTGTATGTTTTTGGCAGTACCAAGGATTGAACCTAGGGCCTCATGCATTCTGGGCTGGTACTCTAGCACCAGGGACTATGCTCTGGACTTTGTCACCCACACCTCTGAAAGGTGAGAATGTTCCCTCCTCACAAAGAGTCCAGGGAATCAGAAACCTGTCCCAGGGCCTGGAGAGATGGCTCAGTGGTTAAGAGCACTGGCTGCTCTTCCAGAGGACCTGGATCAATTCCCTGCACCCACATGGCATCTCACAACTGTCTGTAGCTCCAGTTCCAGGGAATCTGACTCCTTCATACCAATGCATGTTAAATAAATTATTAAAAAAAAAGATAGCTGTCCCAGAGCACATAGCCATTGGGGGTGGAACTTTCAACCCCAGCCTGTGATTTTCTGCTCAGGAGGACCATGAATTTCTTCTCTGAGGTTAGAGTGTTGTAGACAGGCGGCTTAGGCGTTGTTACCCCAGCTCCCCAGTTCTTTGAGAAACTAAGGCAGGAAGCTCACAAGTTCCAGGCCAGCCTGGGCTATATAACAAGACCTTGTCTCAAATAAATAAGGAAAGGAAAAAGAAAGGGCCAAGGATATAGCTGAGTAATAAGTGATTGCCTGGTCCAGGGTCTACAGAATGAAGTCAGTTCTCTTCTCCTTGGGTGAGGACTGGACCCCTGTCTGTGTATGTGGGGACCTGGCTGCTTCATCCATACACCAGTCAGTGATATGCCAGGTTTATGGGGAGGAACAGACCATGCTGTATTTCTTGGAGGCAAATGCGGAGGGGGCCAGTGATATCCCCCTTTTAAGGAATACCTCCTGAAACTATGCAGGGGGTCAGAACTCTTATTGCACAGCACATTTGAGCCCCACCCTTCCGCAGGGGCTGGGAAGACCCACACCATGCTGGGCATGGATGCGGAGCCTGGCATCTACCTACAGACCCTCACTGACCTCTTCCAGGCCATCGAGAGGACACAGGACAACATGGAATATAGTGTATCTATGTCTTACCTGGAGGTGAGCTGGCTCTCGTGCCTCAGTTAGATCAACTAACTGCCTGTACAATACTAACTGCCTGTGCAGAACTCAGGTGTAAACTCCCCTGCAGCTCAGGCTTCCAATTGGTTCTTTTAAAAATATTTTAGGGGGCTGGAGAGATGGTTCAGCAGGTAGGAGCACTGGATGCTTTTCCAGAGGATTTGGGTTCAATACCCAGCATCCACATGTTAGCTCACAAATGTCTGTAACTCCAGTTTTAGGTGATCCAACATCCTCTTCTAGCCTCTGAGGGCATTGCATGCAAGCGTTGCACAGACATAGATGGCAAAATACCCATGCTAATAAAATAATTTAAAAATTATTTAAGCTGAGCTTGGTAATGCATGCCTCTAATGTCAGCACTGAGGCAGGTGGATCTCAGAGTTTGAGGCCAGCCTGGTCTGCAGAGAGAGTTCCAGGACAACCAGGGCTACACAGAGAAACCCTATCTCAAAAAAAATCAAAAGAATTTTTAAAAATTTATGTACATATATGTGTTGCCCTGCATGTGTGTCTGTGTACCACATGCTTTCCTGGGAGCCACAGAGGCCAAAAGAAAGTGTTGGAGCCTCTGGAACTGGTGCAGATGGTTGAAATCCACTATGTGGGTTCTGGGACTTGAACCCCAGTCCTCTGCAAGAGCAGCCAGTGCTCTTCAGCCCCGAACCATTTCTCTAACCCCTTCTTTATGATTCTTTGCTACTTTGTCCCAACCTTTCTTTTCTGCTCCAGATTTATAATGAAGTCATCCGTGACCTCCTGAATCCATCGTCTGGGTTTCTGGAGCTGAGAGAAGATTCTAGAGGCAGCATCCAAATTGCAGGCATCACGGAAGTATCCACCTCAAATGCTCAAGAGGTGAGGGTCACAGTCCAGCCCATAAAGTTCTTGTTCAAGTTTGCTAGGCAGCGACCTGCCGAGCTACCATGGCCTAGATGACAGTGAGCACCCAGCCCCCACCCCCGACTCTTGCCTCATCCACACTGCGCAGTCCTAGCCCTGGTCTGATCCCTAGCAGGGCCTGAGCAGAGGGTTGCTACTCCAGTTCTGTAGCTGCTTGCATGGCAGAGGGGTTCATTCCCATGACCAACCCTAACAATTCTGCAGCTTCTGCTTCCTGGAATTGTGACTTGGAAAGGGTCAGGGCTCCTAGAGGCTCTGTGGGGAAGGGGTGAGTTAGGCTGGGGATATAACTCAGCTGGTGGAGTGCTTGCCTAGCATGTATGAGTCCATGGGTTCTATCCCCAGTACTGTATAAACTGAACATGGCAGCACACATTTGCAATCCCAACATTCAGGAGTTAGAGGCAGGAGGATCAGAAATTCAAGGTCATCCCTGGTTGCATAGTGAGTTTTAGTGAACCCAGACAATGTGTCTCAGTTAGGGTTTCTCTCTTTTTTTTCAGATTATATTTTTTTTATTGATATTTATTGAGCTCTACATTTTTCTCTGCTCCCCTCCCTGACTGTCCCCTCTTCCCTTCAACTCTCCCCCAAGGTCCCCATGCTCCCAATTTACTCAGGAGGTCTTGTCTTTTTATACTTTCTACTTCCCATGTAGATTAGATCTATGTAAGTCTCTCTTAGTGTCCGCATTGTTGTCTAAGTTCTCTGGGATTGTGGTTTGTAGGCTGGCTTTCTTTGCTTTATGTTTAAAAGCCACCTATGAGTGAGTACATGTGATAATTGTCTTTCTGTGTCTGGGTTACCTCACTCAAAATAATGTTTTCTAGCTCCATCCATTTTCCTGCAAAATTCAAGCTGTCGTTATTTTTTTCTGCTGTGTAGTACTCCATTGTGTAAATGTACCACATTTTCCTTATCCATTCTTTGGTTGAGGGGCATTTGGGTTGTTTCCAGGTTCTGGCTATGACAAACAGAGTTGCTATGAACATAGTTGAGCACATGTCCTTGTGTGGCACGATTGACCATCCTTTGGATATATACCCAAAAGTGGTATTACTGGGTCTTGAGGAAGGTTGTTTACTAATTTTCTGAGAAATCGCCACACTGACATCTATAGGGGTTGTACCAGCTTGCATTCCCACCAGCAATGCAGAAGTGTTCCCTTTTCCCCACAACCTCTCCAGCATAAGTTGTCATCTGTGTTTTTGATCTTGGCCATTCTTACAGGTGTAAGATGAAATCTCAGAGTTGTTTTGATTTGCATTTCTCTGATGACTAAGGATGTTGAACATTTCCTTAAGTGTCTTTCAGCCATTTTAGATTCCTCTATTGAGAGTTCTCTGTTTAGGTCTGTACTCCATTTTTTTTATTGGATTGTGTGATCTTTTGGTGTCCAATTTCTTGAGTTCCTTGTATATTTTGGAGATCAGACCTCTGTCTGATGTGGGATTAGTGAAGATCTTTTCCCATTCTGTAGTCTGTCATTTTATCTTTTTGACCGTGTCCTTTGCTTTACAGAAGCTTTTCAGTTTCAGGAGGTCCCATTTATTAATTGTTTCTCTCATTGTCTGTGCTGCTGGGGTTCTATTTAGGAAGTGGTTCCCTGTGCCAATGCGTTCAAGTGTACTTCCCATTTTCTCTTCTATAATATTCAGTGTGGCTGGCTTTATGTTGAGGTCTTTGATCCATTTGGACTTGAGTTTTGTGCATGGTGATAGATATGGGTCTATTTTCATTTTTCTTCATGTTGATATCCAGTTATGCCAGCACCACTTGTTAAATATGCTTTCTTTTTTCCATTTGATACTTTTTGCTTCTTTATCAAATATCAGGTGTTCGAAGATGTGTAGATTGATATCCAGGTCTTCTATTTGGCTCCATTGGTCCTCCTGTCTGTTCTTATGCCAGTACCAGGCTGTTTTCAGTACTGTAGCTCTGTAGTATAGTTTGAAGTCAGGGTTTGTGATGCCTCCAGCAGTTCTTTTATTGGCCAGGATTGGGTTTTTTGCTTTTCCAAATGAAGTTGAGTACGTTCTTTCGAGGTCTTTGAAGAATTTTGCTGGGCATCAGTTAGGGTTTCTATTGCTGTGATGAAACACCATGACCGAAAGACAAGTTGGAAAGGTGAGGGTTTGTTTGGCCTATGGTTCCATATTGCAGTTCATCACTGAAGGAAGTCAGGACTGGAAGTCTAACAGGCAGCTGCAGGGCTGTTGCGGCTGGCAATAGAAGCGAACCCTCTGCCATGCAAGCAGCTACAGAGCTGTAGCAGCAACCCTCCTGGAGGCAGCAGCTGGTACAGAGGCTATGGAGGGGGTTGCTCTTCAAGGCTCGCTCAGCCTGTTTCTTATAGCACCCAGAGCCACCAGCCCAGGGATGGCACCACTCACAATGGGCTGCGCCCTTCCCATCAATCACTAATTAAGAAAATGCCTTGTGGTAGCATTTTCTCAACTGAGGTTCCTTCTTTTCAGATAACTCTAACTTGTGTCAAGTTGACAAAAGATTAGCCACCACAGGAAGATTTTGTCTTTAAAAGGGGGGGGGCAGAGATTATCCATTAGTGATGTCTGTCACAGATAGAGAAAGGGCAGATGGGGTGCACATCAAGAATCTTCAATTCCACTAATTTACTTAACTGATTAATCACTTCATGCCACAAACTAGACATTGCTGTTGTAAGAGTCTGAGCCCCAGAGTCCCCCTTCCCCTTTTTCTTGGGTCTTTCTAGAAGGAC